>WNWK01000135.1:0-155000 GCA_009830355.1 Cherax destructor
ATAGCCACATCAGGAGGAAAACAATAGTCAGGACCAGGTAATCAGGCTGAGGAAGGAAGGTGGAAGTTCACAGAAACGACCAAGAGTATGTGAGGAGCTCAACATGAGATTTAAAGAAGTATTTACAGAGGAGACAGGAAGGACTCCAGGAATTCAGAATAGGGAGGTAGACCAACAAGTGCTGGATGAAATACACAACCGAAGAGGAGGTGAAGAAGCTGCTATGTGAACTCGATACCTCAAAAGCGGTGGGACCAGACAACATCTCTCCATGGGTTCTTAGAGAGGGAGCAGAGATGTTGTGTGTGCCACTAACAAAAATCTTCAACACATCCATTGAAACTGGGCAACTACCTGAGGTGTGAAAGATGGCAAATGTAGTCCCAATTTTTAAGAAAGGAGACAGACACGAGGCATTAAACTACAGACCTGTGTCACTGACGTGCATAGTATGCAAAGTCATGGAGATCATCAGGAGGAGAGTGGTGGAGCACCTAGAAAGACAAGCTTATAAACGACAACCAGCACGGTTTCAGGGAAGGAAAATCCTGTGTCACAAACCTACTGGAGTTTTATGACAAGGTAACAGAAGTAAGACACGAGAGAGAGGGGTGGATAGACTGCATTTTCTTGGACTGCAAGAAGGCGTTCGACACAGTTCCTCACAATAGGTTAATGCAAAAGGTACTGTAATGGATCAGAGAATATCTGACAGGGAGGCAACAACGAGTCATGGAACGTGACGAGGTATCAGAGTGGGCACCTATGACGAGTGGGGTTCCACAGGGGTCAGTCCTAGTACCTGTGCTGTTTTTGGTATATGTGAATGACATAATGGAAGGGATAGACTCAGAAGTGTCCCTGTTTGAAGATGATGTGAAGTTAATGAGAAGAATTAAATCAGTCGAGGATCAGGCAGGACTACAAAGAGACCTGGACAGGCTAAAAGCCTGGTCCAGTAACTGGCTCCTTGAATTTAACCCTGACAAAGTCATGAAGATCGGGGAAGGCAAAGAAGACCGCAGACAGAATATAATCTAGGTGGCCAAAGAATGCAAACCTCACTCAAATAAAAAGATCTTGGGGTGAGTATAATACCGAGCACATCTCCTGAGGCACACATCAATCAGATAACTGCTGCAGCATACGGGCGGCTGGCAAACCTAAGAATAGCGTTCCAATACCTCACTAAAGAATCGTTCAAGACTTTGTACACCCATATACGTCAGGCCCATACTGGAGTATGCAGCATCTGTTTGGAACCCACACCTGGTCAAGCACGTCAAGAAATTAGAGAAAGTGCAAAGGTTTGCAACAAGACTAGTCCCAGAGCTAAGGGGATTGTCCTACAAAGAAAGGTGAAGGGAAATCGGCCTGACGACAATAGAGGACAGGAGGGTTAGGGGAGACATGATAACGACATATAAAATACTGCGAGGAATAGATAAGGTGGACAGAGACAGGATGTTCCAGAGAGGGGACACAGAAACAAGGGGTCACAATTGGAAGTTGAAGACTCAGATGAGTCAAAGGGATGTTAGGAAGTATTTCTTCAGTCATAGAGTTGTCAGGAAGTGGAATACCCTAGAAAGTGACGTAGTGAGGCAGGAACCATACATAGAGGCGGGGCCAGGAGGGCTATGAATCAACCCTGCAACCACAAACAGGTGAGTAAAAATAGGTGAGTACACACACACACACAATTCGTATATATACTAAAGAACAAGCTATGAATAACTACACATGAGAGAACCGGTACATCGATGAAGAACCTCTGAAAAAAACATATGTATGAAACTTCCACGTTGAACGTGCAATAGCATGCATACATGTTCAAAGACTGCTCAACGACGATGTGTGGGCCCACAAGAGTAAATACATACGTGGAGAGCATACCCGCACGTATATCCACAGCCTATGAATACATACACATGTAGCTAGGCTCGCAACGTTCGTTCAAGTCCGCACAATATCCAAATAATTACTGCCTGTTTTTGGCTGGCGGTCATGAATACCTGGACCCACAGATGAAGCCGACGATATCATTTATAACCAACATGAAAACCAAAACCGCTTTTGATCTGGCAAACAAAGGGAAGTTCGGCATACCCGCGTACGCCGCCAGTTTCTACTTAATTAACCGAATTCTGATAGAAAAAAATAGAGAATTTTGACCTTATAATTGTTATAGCTGTGGCATTGTACCCCTTCATCCTACTTTCTGTATGGAGTGGATTAAATAGCAGGTACTAATTGTTCATTTGAGTTTCTAATATATATATATATATATATTTGCGTTTGTAGCTGCTTTGTGTTTTGGCTGCATCGGGCAAATGGTTAATTTGCAAGTAGATATGTTTTAGAAATATTTCATTTTTCATATGTATTCGAAAACGCATGCTACTAATCTTTGCAAAATATTCGTTCAGAGTGAAAGTGGACCCCCCTTCCCCCTCCTCCCTGCCTCCTCTATCTCCCCCTCCACTCACTGATACCTGAGCTGTTGTAATTACAAATTGTATAAACTTTGTCATTTTTTGGACTAAATGCAGCAGTAGGTATCTAATAACTAAATTTCCATGTTTTATTTCAATAAATATAGTATAATATATATATATATATATATATATATATATATATATATATATATATATATATATATATTATATATATATATATATATATATATATATATATATTATTGTAACCACGAACGAGTGGTATTCATCAATAACTACGCTGCACTACCCAGGGGTCGAACCTACGATGCTTTGGCCCGCCTCATGATGAGCGAAGACACATGAGGCTGAGCCTCCCTTCTTACCTGTGCATATTCGTTTCTGGCTCTTCGACTAATCTCTTTATTTTCCTGGGTCCTTTGTCTTCTGTACTTTTTCCATTCTCTAGTGCACTTAGTTTTTGCCTCCCTACACTTTTGGGTGAACCAAGGACTCGTTCTGGTCTTCCCATTATTTATGTTTCCCTTGGGAACAAACCTCTCCTCTGCCTCCTTGCATTTGGTTGTCACATAGTCCATCATTTCTTTTACTGGTTTTCCTGCCAATTCTCTCTCCTACTGAACGTCTTGTAGGAAGTTCCTCATGCCTGTGTAGTCCCCCCTTTTGTAGTTTAGTTTCAATATTTTTAAAGTGTCAGCCATTTAGTGTCACACCATTTAGAATTATGGCTGCATGACTTGATATGAAGGAAAATAGGTAATGTTTCTTGTGCGTTGTCAATGGCTCACTTTTGTACTGTTTCTAGATGCAAGATTTTTTCTAATCCCAACAACAGAGACCTGATCGTAATTGTTACGAAGTAGCTTCTAATCTCTTCGTGTTTCAACACCGACCGGTATATTTTTTTGTTTTGGGAAAAAAAGCTTCTGATGGTTTTTATCTATGGGAGGGTTATATCAATCAAGTTAAGCTGTTGTTTTCAGTGCCAGGGTGGAAGGGAATAGTTAAGCTCAGTGTTGGGTTCTCCTGTTTCCACTGGGTAATAGCTTTCATTTGCTTTTGTAAGCTCAGCTTTGGTGCACTAAGTTTGGTATCACAATTTGGGAAACTTATTTTTGAATGATGTCTTTTCTTACAAGAGGAAGAACGAACTGAATGCCCTTACAGCCCTCATTCATTTGCTGCACACACACACACACACACACACACACACACACACACACGACAAGGCTCTTAGAGCAAGGAGAGAGATAGAGAGAGACAGAGAGACAGACAGACAGACAGACAGACAGACAGAGACAGAGACAAATAGACAGAGAGAGAGAGAATGCAGACCTAGTAGTGACCAGCGAAGACGCGGGGCCAGGACCCGTGAATCTACCCTTGCAAACACAAATAGATAAGTACAAATATGCGAGTACACACATGCGAGCACGCACGCGCACCAAACACCCACCCTTCCCCACGAGAGCTCCATAATGGGATCGAACCAGTGTACTTGTGTTTGCCGGGACGCAGGTGGCCGTGCGTTGCCCTAACAACTGCTTTCCACTTCAGCCGCTCTCGTTAGAGACACGCCCTCAAAGGGATTTGTCCCGTGGTAAAAAAAAAAAAAAAGCAAGGTAAAAATTAATAAAATCGTGGAAATATGGCACTGAGTTGTTTTTTTTTTTTTGTCATGTGGGTATTATGCCCTTAACATGATGTTTTTCCTGTCTGTCAGTCATTGGGCGGTAGAGAATAATCGTGCTTTCACTCTTTCCTGTTCGTCTTGTTTATGCTCCATGTATTTACTATGTATCCATGTATCTACTATGCATCAATGTATCTACTATGTATCTATGTATCTACTATGTATTCACTATGTATCTATGTATCCACTATGTATCTATGTATCCACTATGTATATATGTATCCACTATGTATCTATGTATCCCCTATGTATCTATGTATCCACTATATATCTATGTATCCACTGTGTATCTATGTATCCACTGTGGATTGCCTTGTAGCGAGGATTCTACTGCTCACACCCCTTTCTGTTTTGTTCATAATCTGTTAATTAACTATGTATCCACTATACATACCCGCTATATATCCACTATGGATCGAGGATTCTAGAGCCTCACTGACTGGAGACCGGGACGCTACTAACAAACGAAGGATCGAGCCTTCAACTTACCTTAAATGACTCACACGGATTTAGCGATTCATTAAAATGCAATACAGTGCTCGACGGAGCAATTAAATTATTTAAGCCAGGGGGGATTTTGTCCTCTTATCAGTGACTTTAGAGGAAAAAAACTGGAAAAAAAAGAGAAGAGTTCAGCTTCTTGTGATCCGAAGGGAAGTAATTCAATGATGGCTGATTTTCAACCTCTTGTGTCAAGAGGAAAAGATTTAATAATGGGGGCTTTTACCCTCTCGTGATCTGAAGGAGAAAAATTCTGTAATGGGGTTCGAAGGGAAAAACAATCTATTATGAATTTTTGAGGGGGAAGGAGGGAATTCTGTAATGGGGTTTGAAGGGAAAAAAATATAAAATGAAGGTTTGAGGGGAGAAAAATTGTGTAATGGGATTGGAAGGGAAAAAAAATCTGTAATGAAGGTTTGAGGGGCAAGAAAATTCTGTAATGGGGTTTTATGGGAAAAAAATCGATGATGAATTTTTGAAGTGGGGGAGGGAAGAGAGGCGTAATTCTATAATGGGATTTGAAGGGAAAAAAATTAATAATGAAGATTTGAGGGGAAGAAAAATTTCTGTATTGGAGGTTTTCACACATATCATCTGAGGGGAATTCAGTAATGGACGATTTTCAACCTCTACCCTCCAAAACACTAGACACCGCCCTCACCTAGCAGAAGAACCACGATTTCATGACTGATGCTGAAAGATTGTCTGTATCATTCATACCTTCAGTCTGTCACATCAAGAATTACTATAAGGGTAGAATTACCGACAAAATGTCTGGTAAATGGACACGGATGCAACTAAGCTCTGGAGAGCGAAACGTTGCCATAATAAAATGTCACATTAGTTGCATCTGTGTCCATTTACCTGACACAAGAACTGTTGTAGCTCATCACTGCTCATCTTTCTTGGAGGAAACGGACTGAAATTGTACACATGGCGAGCGACGTAGCTCATTCTTGGATCTAAATGGCTTTGTGCCGGTAATAGTGTAGCCACACGATGAAGAATTAGCTTAGTGACAGTTTTTAACTCTCTCCCTCTTCCCTCCCCCTCTCTCTCTCTCTAGCTTTATCAAGTCATTGCAATGCTGACTTACTGAAGCTCTACATAGAGCGAAACGTTGTCCCAATGAAAGTTTGTACAGCAACTTGTTTCGCTCTTTAGTAAGTCAATCTTATCGTCACGTCTTGGTAGGAAATTCTTATTTGTATTATTCTCCTCATGACTGAACAACTCTCAGTCACAAAATACATACACCGACAGGTGTCTGTATCTCAGCGTATGCTGAGAGTTGACTTTAATCCCAAGTTCAGGAATTCAAGTATTCTCGTCTGGTGTGGAACAGGTGACAGGCAGCCTTAATGACCCCTCGTGTAGTCGACAGGCTTGAAACCTCAGTGACTAATCAACAACCATCTATCTCATCACACAGTCTCTTCAAAGAAGGTTCCTGGATACAGGTGAAGGTCTCTTAATCCAAGGGATTAGTGCTACTTCACCCATGGATCAAGCCTGATTTCCCAGGAGCAGTGTACCTTATTAATAACTAATAATAATAATCATGATGATACAGTCGCAATAACAACACAGTCTTGACAATTTTCGGCGACAGAGAAGCACTTACTTCATTGTAAAAATCCTGGAGCAGGAACCCAAGGAATCCCCCTCCTCCCCCCCCAAAAAAAAAAAAAAGATTTGATGTGGTGGATTTGATTACACCGGAAAGCAGATTTTTAATTTCCTAAGGCACGGTCTTGGAAGCAAAGGCTGGCTTGGGAACCCTTGCAGTATAGCCTCTTTGAAGATGAAGGTTAGTGCCTTTAACTTCTCCTTAAAGATGAGTTAGTGGCTTTAACTTCTCCTTAAAGACGAGTTAATGGCTTTAACGTCTCCTTAAAGACGAGTTAATGGCTTTAACTCCTCCTTAAAGATGAGTTAATGGCTTTATTTTCTAGCAATCCTGGCGCTTCCCAAAAATGCAGGAACTCGTCATTCGCACGTTTGAATATGTTTACACAGTAAGAACTTCACTTTAAAAGAGGAAACTTACCCCTCTCCCCCAAAAAAAAAAAACTAATTCTGGATACACTCTCCTTGAAATACTGTGATAAAACTAGTAACTGCGAGTAGCTGGCTACGTCGACTGGCAACACGACAAGTCAACAGGATCCGATTACTCTCAAAAACACTGGAGACACGTTGGCGAACAAGCGTTTATTGTGGTTATTAATATGTTCCTGGGAGAGCGCTAGGAATGTACGGAAGTATCATAGCCCCTGTGGAATGGAAGGTAATGAGGTTCGATCGTTGTAAGGGAAGAGAGAGGTACGATTATATAGGTTAAGAATCCTTCACCGCTGTCTAGGCGCCCTCCTTCCTTGAAAAAGCAAGCTTGTTATTGAACACAATCGTGCTTACACTCTCTACTGTTTGTCCTGTTTATTCTACATGAGCCTACCATGTGTTCATTATGTATCTATGAATTCACTGTGGATTTCAGTGCTCACACCCCTTTCTGTTTTGTTGATGTTATAGATTCATTACGTATCCACTGTCCACTATGCATCCGCTATGGATTGAGGATTCCAGTGCTCAAAGTCCTTCCTGTTTGGGAAAGTTTTCTCATGGGAAAGGTAGAGTGATAGTGGCTGGCCTCTTCCGCATGCGTGCGTGCGTGTGTGTGTGTGTGATCTCTTTACTATCTTATCCCACCTCCTATATCTGTCATTTCCACATCCTCCTCCTACCCTATCCTCCTTCTCATAACCCCATCACTAAGTCTTAATCTTACAATACTCTCATCCTCTACAATCACAGTGTTGAAAAAAACTGGTTTTAATATATCAGTGACGTGCATACAATCCTCTTCTTTTCTGTCTCCTCTCGCTGACACATCTCCCTCACCCCTATTCTAAACCAATTTCACAATTTTAAAGGGCCTCCCTCTCTCCTCGCCCCCCCTCGCCATGACCACTATTACGAGGAAACCAATTCAATTACGTCCAATTAAAAGATATCAGAAACCCATGAGGGCCTTCCTGCCTGAGGGATAGTGGGGAGGGTGATATAGGATGGGAAGAGAGTGGGGGGGAATTGGTCAGGAAGGGAGGGGTGATTTGCGCAAGGGAGGGAAGGAAGAGATAAAGGACAAGAAATAGTTTTAATACCTTGGAAGTGTAATTAAATGGAATCCTTTGGTTAGAACAAAGCAATACAAAGAAACTAACTTCACCTGTTTCAATCAATCCTCTCCTTGAGCCTTGCCAAAAATCGAAAGGAATGGTTGCTTTAGTCTAAATAATTAAATACTTGCAAGAGGATAAGAAATTTCTCATTGTTTATCTTTAAATATACACGGAGGTGCACACGGCGAACGGAACTTAAGTACAGTAGGTCTGCTGAAGTACAATATGGTAGTTGTTAACAGGTAGTTTACACACTCACAAACACGCAAACACGTACTGTACGCACGCTGACAACACACACACGCACACACACACTTCAAACACATGCACTATCCATCAGCCTTACTAAATGTATATATCTAATTCACTCATCCCTACTGTACATCCCCTCCTCCCTAAGCTCTCTCTCTCTCTCTCTCTCTCTCTCTCTCTCTCTATGAATATATATCTCTATCCCACTAATTCCCTCCCCTCCTCTAACTCCATCCTTTTCCTTTTACCTTTGCCCTCTCAATCACTATCCTTCCGTTCTTACCGTTCTCTCTATCCTCTCCATCCCATCCAACTTCCCTCCCCATTACTTCTATTTGTTCTTTCCCCTTCCCATCCACTCCTACTCCCCCTTCTCCCTGTATTCGAAATTCCACCGTAGAGCTTAAGACAGCTCCTGAGAATCTTGCAGTAAAATAATGTTTTGGGAATAGTAGTGCCAAGTGTTTGTAGAGGAGAAATATATAGAGGGTTACTTCTGCCCTCTCACTCGTTGTCTCGCTAGTGGGTGAAGGTGGGTGTTGCAGGTGGTGGGTGCACTGTCGTCAGCAACACAGTTTTACCCAGCTTCAAGTGCATCTTGGATAACTTGGATAGTTTTAAATCCACCAACCTCAATCACACAGGTATATACATTGAGAGTTATATATCTCTCAATGTATATACTGTGAGGACCATCTATATATATATATATATATAATGTATGTGTGTGTGTGTGTATGAAGAGCAACGCTCTTCTTGCCGAATAAGGCAAGCGAAAATTTGTGTATGCAATAATTTCGCAAAAAATCATCCTGAACCTAACGAAAAAAAATTCATTGTGCTTGTTCATTATTAAATTATCGCAAACTTATCTAAAATATATTTAGTTGGATTAGGCTAAATTAAATTGCGCTTGTAATATTAAGGTTAGCTAAGTTTTCTAAGGTTCTTTTGGTTCAAAATTAATAATTTTCACATTTTTAGAAAAGACGTAATTTTAAATGAGTTCTTTCTAATTGACCAATTTTTACCTATTCGGTACGACTATATATATATATATATATATATATATATATATATATATATATATATATATATATATATATATATATATATATATATATATATATATATATATATATATGTGTGTGTGTGTGTGTAGAGAGAGAGAGAGAGAGAGAGAGAGAGAGAGAGAGAGAGAGAGAGAGAGAAAGAGAAAGAGACAGCTAGAGAAACACTAGCGCAGGTGGTGGACCTAAACAAGGCTACTGAGTGTGTTTACGTTGTTACCGAGTTTATGGTGTTGGTTGATGGATAATATACGTGTAATGTTAGTGAATTATTGTAGTGGTCCTGGTTGGGGTATGGACCCCCGTGGCAGGTGTACAGGTAAGGCGACATCTGTAAAGCATACAGGTGATATACTCCCCTGCTTGTGGTTGTAAGGGACGGGGGAAAACGGTTTAATCACAGCTCCTGGGCCCGCCTTTTGGCAGTATTACGAACGCAGGTAATAAATGGCCTCTGAGACCTGGTCGTAATGGGAATTGGAGCAAACTCAGCAGTAGACTATAATGTATATTTGTCTTCACCCACTATGTACAGGTATGTACAATATGTACAGATAGAATAAGTGTACACCACGGTGACAGATGAAACCGTACTCAACCAGCAGGTAGGCAAGTCTGCCAATGCTTACCGCAAGTGAACCACGTTGCTTCACCTTTGGCGGCCTTGCCTGTGATTGGTCAATGAACCAAGGTACTGATTTAACGACGGGTACCCTATCGATCGTTAAACCCTTAGCACCCGGTTCGCTGGTTGGGAGGCAGCCTATATGGGAGTGTGACATTCGTGGAATAAATTGTAACATACTCTTTGCATGCCACAGGCAGCAGCTTGTTTCACCTAGTCTGCTGATTCTAACACAGGACCTACTTCAGTGTCTGCAGCTTAACAATGTGACTCAGTGGTTTATCCCCGTGGCTCACTGGTTTAACCCTGTGGATCACTAGTTTATCCCTGTGACTCACTGGTTTAACCCTGTGGCTCACTGGTTTAACCCTGTGGCTCTCTGGTTTAACCCTGTGGCTCAGATGTTCATCCCTGTGGCTCATTTTCATTAATAAGTTCTATTTCTCAACTAACACTGAAGAATATGCAGTTCACTCACTCCTCTCTTTCCCATTTTAACTCAGTGACCCAGTCCCCCTACTCCAATAATTTTTGAAGGCAGGATTCGCCTATTCTGATTCAGGGAACGATGCAGTTGACGAAACAAATTTAATTCCAATGGGTCTTCTCATTTATCACCAGTCTGATTTGTCACAGTCCTGTTGGCGTGATCAGCGGCTGAAGGATCACCATTTCCCATTACAAACAAGCGAGACGCCAACTGGAGCTGACAGGCAGAGTGAAGAGGCTTTAGTTACACATGAGAGAGAGAACAGACGTCATCCACAGTCAACGGAAAAGACACACACAGGAAAGACTTCAATCGTGGCTAACAGACACATAGAAAGACTTCATTCACGGGTAACAGACATACAGAATGACTTCATTCATGGCTAACAGACGCAGAGGAAGAGTTCAATCATGAGTAACAGACACACAGAAAGACTTCAATCATGAGTAACAGACACACAGAAAGACTTCAATCATGAGTAACAGACACACAGAAAGACTTCAATCATGAGTAACAGACGCAGAGGAAGACTTCAATCATGAGTAACAGACATGCAGAAAGACTTCAAATCATGGCTAACAGACACAGAAAAACTTCAAATCGTGGCTAACAGACATTCAGAAACAGAAGTCACCCATAGTTAGCAGACCGAGCAAAACCATCCCCCAGGGTAAACAGACCAATTCCACCACCATCTCTGACTTTCCCTGACTCTTTCTGACTCTCCCTGACTCTTGACTCCGACTTTCCCTGACTCTTTCTGACTCTCACACAACCAACGCCGCCGTCAATTTTCCAAACTTAAAAATATAATAAACACTTCTCGGTATTAGAGGGAAGTCTTAATGCCTATAAAGTTTCTTTTTTTATTAGTGTTGCCACTTCCCTCCCACCTACCCCACCACTCTTCATTACCTTTCCATTTCCCTTCCCTGTTCTAACATTCTCACCCCCTCCCACCCAGCCTCGCACCCCAGCTGGGAAGAGAGGTTCCCTGAGGTGGGATTAGTAACCCGTGAAAAAAGTTACTTTTTAGCTAATGGAAAACTGACGCCGCCCCTAACAGCGTCTGCTGTAGACCTCTGTATCTCGTGGCTGCTGTAGACCTCTGTATCGCGTGGTTGCTATAGACCTCTGTATCTCGTGGCTGCTGTAGACCTCTGTATCTCGTGGTTGCTATAGACCTCTGTATCTCGTGGATGCTGTAGACCTCTGTATATCGTGGCTGCTGTAGACCTCTGTATATCGTGGTTGCTGTAGACCTCTGAACCTCGTGGTTGCTGTAGACCTCTGAACCTCGTGGTTGCTGTAGTAAACGAAATGGAAGTTGAAAGGGAAATGGAAAAGAGGAGAGGGAGAGACTCACAGAGGAGAAAGAAGAGGGAGGAGAAACGTTCCGTTAATAAAGAAGACACTGGAGAGGCACTTAGATAAATAGTAAACTAAAAGACATAAGAACATAAGAAAGGAAGAACACTGCCGCAGGTTTCCTGGCCCTTGCTTGCCAAGTCTTTCCCAAACCCAAATCCACTTACAAAAAAATATGCCCAACACTGGACTAAATATAGTGGATAACGGCGATGCACATCCACCATTGGTGATGAATAACACACATGTGCAACACTTTGGTATCTTTATTTCCGAAACGCTTCGCCTGCACGACAGGTTCTTCCAGCTGAACACAGAGGAAACTAAGACTGGAGACAGCAGGAGCAGTGGGAAAGTAAATATGTAATCTCTTCGTCAGCCTTGACGAGAAAGTTTTGAGGTGAAGAGTTTCTCGTCCTTGAGAAGCTGGGGGACAACATTCTTAGCATTACCACCGCATTCCCACCACCACGACCTCAATCCCGGTCACCTACCACCGTAGGTGGCGGGTGGCCGGTAGGTGGTAGGTAGTTCCTCTACTGTATACCAGCAACATCTCCACCAAAGACAGTAATGTTAGCACCAGCGTCAAGCTCCAGCTCAACACCAACAAAACACCAGCCCCCAAAATTGAAACATAATTCAGTACCATCAGTAACAGCACAACCCCAGCACCACACCAACAGCAACACCGGCTCACCAACACCACACCAACATCAACATCAGCTCACCAACACCACACTAACATCAACATCAGCTCACCAACACCACACCAACATCAACACCAGCTCACCAACACCACACCAACATCAACACCAGCTCACCAACACCACATCAACAACAACACCAGCTCACCAACACCACACCAACAGCAACACCAGCTCACCAACACCACACCACCAACATCAACACCAGCTCACCAACACATCAACGGTAAAACAACTTCCTTGTCAACAAAGCGCTAACACCAGTACCGCAACTAACACCAGACTCACCACTCTCAGGCCTGCCTCCACCACCACCTCCCCGCCTCCCCCACCCCACTTTCCCAAGGCCAGGTTAGGTGGTTTAGTGAATCAGGTGTAAGTTAAGACGGACCATTCCTTCCCTCACTGTTCCAGGACCAGGCTGAGACCAGAGGCCGGCTTTAGTCTCAATGTCTTTCCTCTGCTCTCACTCCAACTCCCCTTTTACCCCTACTCTTGCTATTTCTGATTCATTCCCTTTTCTCTCTCCTCTTTTTATTTGCTGTCTTCGTATTCTTCTTTTTTTTACTTTTGTTTGTCTTCTCCTTGTTCTTCCTGTCTCTCGGGCTTTCCTTATCCACGCTATCCTTTGAGTATTTTAGATGTTGTTATCATGTTTCCCTTGGTTCTTCTCTCCTATAAGGTACCAATGCAATCGATGCATTGGTACCTCTTTCCTAAAATAATTGGAATTACAATTTCGTGGCTGGAACATCTTGCAACTTGCAAATTGGAGACGAAACTAGACGTTTTGGTCCCGCCTAGATCATTATCAGTTATCTGCTTCATAATAGTTGAGGAAGGAGCGAAACGTCGTCTACATTCTTTACCATTCATGTTGTAGGTCAGATGTGACATTCTGTCACATTCCGTATTAATGCATGAATTTCGTAGCTTCTTAATTCATGCTTTCTCTCAATTCCTTTATATACTTATTTATCTTCATTCCCTTTTTTTCCCTTCCATCTTTTCCCC
This sequence comes from Cherax destructor, assembly GCA_009830355.1. Classification (NCBI taxonomy): domain Eukaryota; kingdom Metazoa; phylum Arthropoda; class Malacostraca; order Decapoda; family Parastacidae; genus Cherax; species Cherax destructor. Next base: position 13,365 of record WNWK01000135.1, read on the forward strand.
CTCCTCCCTTCCTTTCTTCGCCCCTCCTTCCTTCATCTTACCTCCCTTCTTTCTCTTACCTCCTATTGTCCTCCATTCCTCCTTTGTCTTATCTCCCTCCGTCCTCCTCACTCATTTCTCCCCCCTTCTTCCTCTTCATCCCCCCTTTCCTCTCTTATCCTTTCACCCTTCATCCGCCATCCTGTCTTTCACTCTTTACCACATTTCTCCTCTTTTCTGCCCTCCTTCCTCATTCAACATTCACCTGCTTGCCAGTGCCTATCTCTGTTTTCTAAAGACTCCGCCTCCTCTTTATTTGTCCACAGCAACAAATGCTTTTCCATTGTCTGGCCAATTTCCCTATTTGCTGCAAGTCTGCTTTTATCTCAATTGAATCTACCTCAGGGTCCACGCATAAATAGACTGACCTCTTCTTCTTTTTCCATCAGGACGGAGCATCGAGCCTCCACCATTCCTTCCGTTGAGTAACCCACTTGGATTTAGCCGACGGTGTATCGAGTCTTCACTACCCCTTGCACTGAATGACCCTCACGAGCTTAACGTTTCATACGAATACATTCGGGATGGTTAGTTAATAGGGTTTAATGTCTGTCGACTTCACGAGGGTCATTAAGGCTGCATGTCACCTGTACTCAACCACTCAGCAACACTAATCTCTATAATGAAAATCAAAGGAAACTCTTAGCATATATATATATATATATATATATATATATATATATATATATATATATATATATATATTTTTCATCTCTCTATATATACTTCCCGGTCCTCGTACAGCATCTCCATCGTATTTTTACCCTTTTCGAAAATTTGCATATGAATTATGTTTGGTCATATATATCTGCATGTCAATTCAAATACAGATTTTTTCATTCCCTTTAATCTTTATTCCCTCTCATCATCTATTTCAGGGGAATTGTATCTTCTTGGTCTGTTGACAGAGTCAACATGGATTACTTGGTGCACAAATATATATATATATCTTTTCCATTCAGGATATACGTTAAAAGTCACAAAACATGATGGAGGGTATTCACGCTCCCTCTTCCCAAACTCTCCTTCCTTTCACTGCCCACTTCCTCTATTCTCCTCGCTCCCTCCCCATTCAGAAAGAGATGCCTTGATGCTGGGAAAAGGGGTCTGGATCCGAGGAATTTTAGCTGCCTACTTCTTCTTCCTCGAATTAATTCTGATTATGCCCCTTAGGCAGGTGCTGTATGGTCCTTGCTGCCGCTTCCTCTCTTACTCCCACGGACGCGGGTTTCACGGTCCCACGAACTCAAGGACAACAGTTACATTCGCCTGTATGCGACTGAAAAAAAAGCCTGCTGCGCAGACGAAACGTTTAGGCGATAATAATACCCAAGTGTTGTACACATGTCTTAATCATCAAAAATAATGTTACAGATGTAATTTAAATGATTTAGTAGACTGATACGTTGGATACTTTCCTAGCAAACAATCAGCTATTCATTGTAGTTTACCAGCACAGAAAGTAAACCCCTAAGATAAGATTTGTTCGGATTTTTAACCCCGGAAGGTTAGCCACCAAGGATAAGCCAAGAAAGGCAGTGCGTCATCAAAGGACTGTCTGTCTTATTTCTATTGGGCCTCAATCTTTTACCACAGGATGCGACCCACACCAGGCGACTAACACCCAGGTACCTACTTGCTTGCTAGGTGAACGGGACAACAGGTGTAAGGAAACACGTTCACTGTTTCCACTCTTGCTGGGGGATCGAACCACGGACACTATGTGCGAAGCAAGAGCGTTGCCTAGAAGGCCACGGGTCACCTGCTCCATACCGGTAGATCAGTGCTAAACACGAGACAACACTGGTGGTTCTTACAGGTGACTGTGCCTGCAACAACACCTGGTAACATATTCCAACACTGTATAATTTTGTCAGGTATAGCCCCCACACTAAATTTATATAGTTATTTTAATATTCTCTGATGAGCGCTAAGCCCACATGTGCAACATCTGGGTATCTTATCTGTAGACGTTTCGCTATCCAGTGGCTTTATCAATAGAAATGTCCAAGAATTTGTATTAATAAAACCACTGGATGGCGAAACGTCTACAAATAAAGATACCCAGATGTTGTATGTGTCTAATTCTTCTTCATGATAATACATACATCGGAGTGTGATACATATATCTTTATGTAACTTACAACTTCTACTTACATTCGGTTTACACTTCCATTCACTTTTCTTGGGGTTTCTGAATAGTTCTTATTCCTGTAACATTTCCCTGACTATTTAGGCCTAATCTTGGCCCGGGCAGAGTGAGCAATTATCCCAGGAACCATTAATAGGTATAGTAAGCATGGAATCCAAAACTATGCTTATATCAATGATAGCCAGTAACCGAATTAACTCGAAACTGAAAGTGTTGAGTATCTTTCAATGAAAATACATTCAATTACAGACCAGTACATAAATTATATTGCATGCATGTTGAGCATCTCTCATATAAATGTTTACATCATTTAAGGAGCACAGACAACTCTAAGGATCCAGCTACTGTAGTGGGATTTTTTTTTTTATTCTCTACAGTCAGGGCTTTATGAAGCCTCTGGCTTTGATAACACGAGGGGACACTTTCTACAGCTTCTCATTAGACACATCTGCCGCTCAGGAGGACTAAATCTTCGACGTCTTCTGCAAGCAGGACCTTTCTAGCTGCCTTATGTTACTTTCCTTCTGGTATAATGCTGGTCTGCATCCACACATCTACAAAATCTTATCTCAGTAACAAAACCTGGTTCCCATCAACTTTAGTCATTCAGTTTCGCTGAAGTCGCATTTAAGACTTCGGAAGAGACATCTTCGACGGAATCTTGTAGGTAATGGTATGAGATGCGGACTAAATTTTATGCAATACAAGTCACAGGAAAATAAAGTCACAGAATATATAACCGAGCCTAAGTTAGACTAACACAATCTAGCCTAATCTTTTCAAACAAAATTTAAACTAACCTAAGGTAACCTAGCCATAATTTTTATGTGGGACTCGATTTTCCCGCGACTTTATTACCAGTCACCACCGACATAATGATAAGGAGACACATATGCATTTAGAACCTTAAATGACTACTTTTCGCCAACGTAGTCAGTTAATCAAGTTCTAAATCTCACCAGATTCATATCGTTCTGACTTGGTAATGCTCATTGTGTGTGTGAAAGATCGTCAATAAAGACTTCATGTAACTGCAGCTGTGTCATCCACGGAACCTTATTACGGACACTATATTCCTGCCCGAGGATGTCAAATGCTAGACTTTGAGAATACTCAGATTATGCCTTCGCTTCCGGCAGATCCCCAATCATCACCCATGGCTGTGGTGCATCCCTCCCGAACCATTCCTGCCACCGCAGCCTCTGGCAAAATCCTTCTTGCAACATCTTTCCGCTAGAACATAGCGGAACTTCTTCATAATACTCAAGTCAGCAAGGTAAGGTTCATCTTAGGAAAACTTTTTATGGCAGTCACTAAATTTCCTGAGAGCGATAAAAATATAGTATAAAGTCATTGAACAATTCTGCATCTTTCTAAATTTTGAAGATGATAACGACTTTTATAGACTTGTTTAGACCCATGTATGAATACGCCATAGAGTATTGATAGTGCAGAAGCGGAGGTGCCGATAATGGCCACTTGACTGGGGCCCGACTGACTGCTATGTGTGGGCTTCCTAATATACAAAGGGACAATCAGTTAGAACTGCGAACAGTTAGAAATCTTGACTACAAAACTCACAGTCGAAGCAGTGCTAAGGAACATCAGAGACCTGAACCCCGTAAGGAGTTAGGTATAGTACCTACTGCTATTACTGACGGAAACAGGTACCAGCACTGACTCTCAGAGTCCTGCAAGACAATTAGCTGCAGCTAAAAAAATGCAATATCAATAAAATAAAGCGGTACAAGAAGCTCAATGCAACAACACACCAAACACACACACAGACATACAACACACACACACACACACACACACAGCATTACAATCAGCAACGGTCTCCAGGTGCTAGTAAAGGAAAGATCAGAGCCACAGGGGGTGGATAAAAAGTGTCTGGATAGTGTCCATAAGGTGAAGGTGAGGCCAATGTGGCTTCACCTGAGTAGACGAGGTGGTAGGGGCCAGCGAGGTGAAGGTGAACGTCAGACTGGTTGAGAAAAAAAGAATGTTTTACTCTATCTGAAATTCAATGTATAGCTGTGGCCGGACGGTGGAAGTTACGTGACATCTATGAACAACAGTCTGGATCCATGACCCATATGGTGTTGCAAGGTGAAAATGGAACAAGTTAAGCCCTAGGCAAGTAGAACCCATGATGGGTCCATGGCCACTCGTGGCCCATGAAAATAAAAGAGAGATAAGGGAAAGAAGGGGACAATATGGGGTGAAGAAATGTGATAAGAAAGGAGAGAGAGAACGAGAAAAAGAAAGAGTTGGAAGGAGGAACAACAGAGGGAAGAAGGCATATAAGAAAGTAAAGGAAGAACAGAAGTGGAGGAGCGAATGGAGGAGATGGAAATGGAATGGGAAAATGAAAGTATCAAGAGAAAGGAGCAGCAAGAAGGAAAAAGGAGGAAGAGAAGAGGGAAGGAGGAACTAGAAAAAGAGTGGAAAATACAAAGAGAGAAGATAACAGAGAAAAAAAAAATCACTGAAAAAAAAAGAAAACACAAAAGGGCAAAGTATCCACAAAATTACCCTCACTTACCCAATTCCCGTTTTCTATTGAAGATAAACCACCATACCGTTCAAAACTTGTTTTGTATTTACTTTGATACGATTGTATTGTGATTTTATTTTTGTTATGGAAATGCATTTTTTTTCCGTTTGGATAAAAAACGAATGAGTTGTGGTGGATGGATACAATGTACCCAGACCAATAGCTTTGTTATTTATTTCGGAAATGGAGTATTAAAATTTCGAGTGCTCGTAATCACTAGAAAATATATTGAATTCCAATTTTATTAAACGCAAACGTGTGCATGTGCACATATGGACACGCGCGTGCACATGTGTATACCCAATCAGCTGATTTGCTAGTTCACTTGCGTGCGCCATTTTGTTGACGTTTATATTGATAAGCCAGCTTTGGCGCGACACTAATTACTTATTTGTAAATACCTATGTTGTTGTTGTTGTTGTGTGAGTGTGTGTGTGTTTTAAAATATATATATATATATATATATATATATATATATATATATATATATATATATATATATATATATATATATATATATATGCAAAAGATCACAGTAAACAGGTGATATCAAAATATGCAAGACAACCACTATGAAAAATAGAAGAATTCAAGCGCTTTCGTGACTACTCACATTATCAAGGAACTATAAAGGAAACATGACAAGAAGGCTTATAAAGGGCAGAATACACAGATGTGACTGTGAGGTGTATTCTGCCCTTTATAAGCCTTCTTGTCATGTTTCCTTTATAGTTCCTTGATAATGTAGTAGTCAGAAAGCGCTTGAATTCTTCTATTTTTTCATAGTGGTTGTCTTGCATATATATATATATATATATATATATATATATATATATATATATATATATATATATATATATATATATATATATATTATCGTATTTGAGTCGAACCTTTTCATGTGACTGGAGTGAAAGAGGCCTAGTTTTGAACCTCTTGAGTTCATTTCCGTCGTGTTTTTTTTATTTAGTCTGTATATGTTGAAGGTTTCTTTTTTGTTGTTGTTACAATTTATCTTATCTGGGTGAGTAATTTCAAACCAACCTTTCTTTTTCTCTTCTTTCGTCTTCGGGAAAGTTCACATTTTTTTCTACTGTCTATTCCCCGGAGGATTTTTGTGCTAGGATATTAAAAATGTGTCATGTGTTTGGGGCCTGGAGACTGACTCCTTACTCAGCTTCCAAAGAAGGTATGACTGTACCCAATGAGCTATTGCACCAGTCAAGTGATGATTTGAAAGGTAAGACCCAAGATAGGTCAAGATAATGCATAAGACGCATGTGCGACACTTGCGTATCTTTATTGCCGAAATAAAGATACCACAGTGTGGTACATGTGTCTTATCAGCTTGTTGGTACTGTGTTCCACTAATATAAAGTTATCAGGCAAGATACTAGATAACTAGGCAAACACCCTTATGTTATGACTTGCCTCTCTTCTTCTCTCTCTCTCTCTCTCTCTCTCTCTTCTCTCTCTCTCTCTCTCTCTCTCTCTCTCTCTCTCTCTCTCTCTCTCTCTCTCTCTCTCTCCAAGCATCCCTCTGCGCACATCTACCACATATCACTTATACATTTCTTTCCAATTTCGTCGTTTTTCTTAACGTCGTTCCGCTGACACTAACTCGCTTATACAAACGAAAATCCGATGCCTGGAAGCCGCAGTAAACAGCCTTCTGGAGAAAGTCTTCTCAGACTCCCTCGAACTATCACTCGGGGACTCGTAAGACGCTCTCAGCCGTCTCCTTGAGGCCAACTAATGGCCAAATGAGAGCAAAACTACCATGATAAGACTGAAATATAGCTGGTCATTAGACTTTTATATGTCTGTATAGATTGGATATCCATGTTTGGCATTTCTTTGCTCTAAATGTCGGTGCTCAAAATGTGGAAGAAATGTGTTGCAGAACAAGCTTTTATTTGGAGCAACGTTTCGCTTTGTGTAGAGCTTCTTCAGATCGTGACTTGGTGAAGCTCTACACTGAGCGAAACTTAGTGTCAGACGTTTTTAGCCTTCGTAATTATTCAGTCTCTCCTTCAGTTAATTATTTAGCTTGCCTATCACAACTAATCCGGTCCACATAATTATATTATAAACACGGGGAAGCTCTAGGCACGTAGGGGTCGTGTAGCGTCTGGAGGATGGGAGGTAATGAGCTCTGATGCAGGAATTGGAGTATCGCTCAAATTTCTTGGATCCTGAACCCTTTCCTGGCATCAAGACACTATTTTAAAGGTAAGTTGGGTCTCAGATCCCTAAAAAACATAGAACATTAGGAAAATCTAATCATAACTTACGAACTGGAAATAAAAAATAGGGGACGTTCCCCTTTTTCTGAACTATTATTAAATCTCAACTTGATATTATTCCAGAATGAAATGAATCGCTGTCTAGTGTCATTTTTTTTTCAATTTGCTGATTAACACAATGTTTCTGCCACGCCATTGTTGTTATATTCTTAAAATTTATGGTTGAGATAGTGTGCTACTCAGTGATAAAAGAAAATTTCTATCTGCTTATAAACATTGTCCAGTTAAACATGACTCCCTGAAAACAGGTACTTTCAATCCTTATCATTATCTTCCAGTGGCTGTCGCTTCAAGTGTCTCAAAACTGGGAATAAGAGAGAAGCGGATCGGGTATAATACGAACATTTAGTGACGACGTTTCACCCACACGGTGGGCTTTATCAAATCCCAGTTTGTTTTCGACTTGAAAAAGCCATCTTCTCAGCATTTTTGCCATTTCTCGTTCCTTCCTATTCCTTCTCTCCCTTTTTTTCATTCCCTCTCTTATCCCCTTTCAACCTCGCCCAGGGTACTTGAAAACTGGCCAGCCATCAGCCCTTGTTTAATCAACCATGATAGTAACGAGTAATCCTTATCTCACCATAGATTACCATGATGGTAGCATCCTTATCCCACCATAGATTACCATGATGGTAGCATCTTTATCCCACCATAGATTACCATGATGGTAGCATCCTTATCCCACCATAGACCTCACTTTATTACCACGATATTATCAGGCCAGAAGTGTCTCATCGGTTTGCTTAACTGTTTTGTGATTGTGTGAAGTGTGGGTGATGGGGGGTGAGAGCCATGGTGGTTTGGTGGTGATGGTTACTGTGAAAGAGAGGAGATTGAAGTATTACAGCATATGTTTGTATGTGTGTGTGTACTCACCTAGTTGTACTCACCTAGTTGTGGTTGCAGGGGTCGAGTCAAAGCTCCTGGCCCCGCCTCTTCACTGGCCGCTACTGGGTCACTCTCCCTGCGCCATGAGCTTTATCATACCTCTGCTTAAAGCTATGTATAGAGCCTGCCTCCACTACATCGCTTCCTAAACTATTCCACTTCCCGACAACTCTGTGACTGAAGAAATACTTCCTAACATCTCTGTGATTCATCTGAGTCTTCAACTTCCATCTGTGTCCCCTTGTTGTTGTGTCCCATCTCTGGAACATTCTGTCTCTGTCCACTTTGTCAATTCCTCTCAGTATCTTATATGTTGTTATCATGTCTCCCCTATCTCTCCTGTCCTCCAGTGTCGTCAGGTCGATTTCCCTTAACCTCCCCTCGTAGGACATACCCCTTAGCTCCGGGACTAGTCTTGTTGTGTGTCTGTGTGTGTGTGTGTGTGTGTGTGTGTGTGTGTGTGTGTATGTGTGTGTGTGTGTGTGTGTGTGTGTGTGTCTGTGTTTGTGTTCGTAGGAGTAAATTGCGCTCACCTGCCAACCTAGGATGATTTAATTACGGATGTGTACACGGAGGCAGTAGAACACTCCATGCACACACTCCCACATATACACGGAGCCCAGGAAACATGTACTCAAAGAAGACACTAATGTACAGACGTACACGAAAACAGAGCCCAAAGCGCTCACACACACACACACACACACACACACACTCACACACACACACACAGAGGAAGTATTACTTTAGCCTTAGAATTGTCAGAAAGTGGAACAATCTGGAAAGTGAAGTAGTTGAGGGAGGATCCATACATAGCATTAAGAAGAGGTATGATTAGGATCTTGGGCAGGGATGGAGTGTGTGTGTGTGTGTGTGTACTCACCTAGTTGTACTCACCTAGTTGTGGTTGCAGGGGTCGAGTCAAAGCTCCTGGCCCCGCCTCTTCACTGGCCGCTACTGGGTCACTCTCCCTGCGCCATGAGCTTTATCATACCTCTGCTTAAGCTATGTATGAGCCTGCCTCCACTACATCGCTTCCTAAACTATTCCACTTCCGACAACTCTGTGACTGAAGAAATACTTCCTAACATCTCTGTGATTCATCTGAGTCTTCAACTTCCATCTGTGTCCCCTTGTTGTTGTGTCCCATCTCTGGAACATTCTGTCTCTGTCCACTTTGTCAATTCCTCTCAGTATCTTATATGTTGTTATCATGTCTCCCCTATCTCTCCTGTCCTCCAGTGTCGTCAGGTCGATTTCCCTTAACCTCCCTCGTAGGACATACCCCTTAGCTCGGACTAGTCTTGTTGTGTGTCGTGTGTGTGTGTGTGTGTGTGTGTGTGTGTGTGTGTGTGTGTGTGTGTGTGTGTGTGTGTGTGTGTGTGTTGTGTTTGTGTTCGTAGGAGTAAATTGCGCTCACCTGCCAACCTAGGATGATTTAATTACGGATGTGTACACGGGAGGCAGTAGAACACTCCATGCACACACTCCCACATATACACGGAGCCCAGGAAACATGTACTCAAAGAAGACACTAATGTGTACAGACGTACACGAAAACAGAGCCCAAAGCGCGCTCACACACACACACACACACACACACACACTCACACACACACACACACAGAGGAAGTATTACTTTAGCCTTAGAATTGTCAGAAAGTGGAACAATCTGGAAAGTGAAGTAGTTGAGGGAGGATCCATACATAGCATTAAGAAGAGGTATGATTAGGATCTTGGAGCGGGGATGGAGTGTATCTAGTAGCGACTAGCGAAGAGGCGGAGCCAGAGGCTGTGACTTGGTCCCTGCAACCACATATAGGTGAGTACACAGAAGAGCTGGATGCCAAGGTATTGGACCAGTGTGGTACGGTCGGCAAAGCACTGCGTACCTTGTCATAAGGTTCGTAGGTTCGAGTCTCCGTCGGCCAGAGATCAGTGTTTGTGAATATTTCGCCTACTCTTGCGAATTCCTAGTGTATGTATGTATATATATATATATATATATATATATCTTGATTACATTATGTAATCATGAGTATCATTATATAATAGTGAGCAACAGTTATAGAATCAATAGAATCTATAGTGGAAAGTACGACTATAGATAATGTATGTATTTGTGAGTATAATGTAGAATGAGGATAGTAATGATAGAAAGAGGAGAGTAATGACTGAAAAGGAATAGTAATGATAATAAGAGAATAGTAGTAATAGAAAGTGGATAGGAATGATACTAAGAAAATAGTAATGATAGTAACAAGAGAGGTCAGGCTTGAATACAGAAGCTGAGAGAAATGTATCTCTCAGAAGAGTTTGAATGAGAGAAAGTTATCCCGCAGAATTTTTGTTTAGTTACCCCTCAGAAGGGTTTCCTAATAATTCAGTTCTCCCTCAGAAGGGTTAGATACAAATAGATATCACTCAAAAGGGCTCGTTAATAATGCAGTTAACCCTCAAAAAGCGTTAAATAAAAAAAATATGGTTATCCCTCAAATAAGCTCGATAAAATAGTTATCACTCAAATGGGCTTGTTGTAATAGTTATCCCTCAAAAGGGATTCGACAAAAATGGAGCTCTCTCAAAACAGTGTTGGAGAGAGAGAGAGAGAGAGAGAGAGAGAGAGAGAGAGAGAGAGAGAGAGAAATAGAGAGAGAGAGAGAGAGAGAGAGAGACAGTGAGACAGTGAGACAGAGACAGAGAGACAGTGTGTTTTTCACCTAAGGCTTCAAAACATCACAGCTAATCTTCACATCATGAACATGCAAAGGCCAGCCTGAAAAAGTCAATTTACATACGTGCAAAGTATCTTCATTTGCAACGGTAATATGACCTGCCATTTGCACATGTTTTTGACGTTTCCCGTCCCCAACCCAAAAACCAGGAGCACAAAAATTGAGCGTATTTAGTAATATATATATATATATATATATATATATATATATATATATATATATATATATATATATATATATAAACACACACACAAGGTAACCGCAGGGGTGGAGAATGATGTTGCTCAAGCACTTTAGTGTGTCAAAAACAACACTTCTTCAGGAGCAATGCTATGAGGAAACTGAAGTGCAGAAATGTGGCAGCAAGTGCGCCTGGAGACACGGTCCAGCTGGACCGTGTCTCAAGACACAACTGCTCCTGAAGAAGTGTTGCTTTTGCGACACGAAAGACCTTGAGCAACAGCCTTTGCGAGTGTTGCAATATATATGTCCATGTATGAAAAGAATAAATTATGCAAAAAAACTGACGACAATGAAATATATAAAAAACCTGTGAGACAGCGAGTACAAGACAGTGAGTACAAGACAGTGAGTACAAGACAGTGAGTACAAGACAGTTAGTACAATACAGTGAGTACCAGACAGTGAGTACCAGACAGTGAGTACAAGACAGTGAGTACAAGACAGTGAGTACAAGACAGTGAGTACCAGACAGTGAGTACAAGACAGTGAGTACCAGACAGTGAGTACCAGACAGTGAGTACAAGACAGTGAGTACAAGACAGTGAGTACAAGACAGTGAGTACAAGACAGTGAGTACAAGACAGTGAGTACAAGAAAGTGAGTACCAGACAGTGAGTACCAGACAGTGAGTACCAGACAGTGAGTACAAGACAGTGAGTACAAGACAGTGAGTACAAGACAGTGAGTACCAGACAGTGAGTACAAGACAGTGAGTACCAGACAGTGAGTACCAGACAGTGAGTACAAGACAGTGAGTACAAGACAGTGAGTACAAGACAGTGAGTACAAGACAGTGAGTACAAGACAGTGAGTACCAGACAGTGAGTACCAGACAGTGAGTACAAGACAGTGCGCACTAGACAGCGAGTACAAGACAGTGAGTACAAGACAGCGAGTACAAGACAGTGAGTACAAGACAGTGAGTACAAGACAGTGAGTACAAGACAGTGAGTACAAGACAGTGAGTACCAGACAGTGCGCACTAGACAGCGAGTATAAGACAGTAAGTACAAGACAGTGAGTACAAGACAGTGCGCACTAGATAGCGAGTACAAGACAGCGAGTACAAGACAGTGAGTACAAGACAGTGAGTACCAGACAGTGCGCACTAAGCGAGTACAAGACAGTGAGTACAAGACAGTGAGTACCAGACAGTGCGCACTAGACAGCGAGTACAAGACAGTGAGTACCAGACAGCGAGTACAAGACAGTGAGTACAAGACAGTGAGTACCAGACAGTGCGCACTAGACAGCGAGTACAAGACAGTGAGTACCAGACAGTGTGCACTAGACAGCGAGTACAAGACAGTGAGTACTAGACAGTGCGCACTAGACAGCGAGTACAAGACAGTGAGTACTAGACAGTGCACACTAGACAGCGAGTACAAGACAGTGAGTACAAGACAGTAAGTACTAGACAGTGTGCACTAGACAGCGAGTACAAGACAATGAGTACAAGACAGTGAGTACCAGTGTGCACTAGACAGCGAGTACAAGACAGTGAGTACAAGACAATGAGTACCAGACAGTGCGCACTAGACAGCGAGTACAAGACAGTGAGTACCAGACAAGTGCACACTAGACAGAGAGTACAAGACAGTGAGTACCAGACAGTACGCACTAGACAGCAAGTACAAGACCGTGAGTACCATACAGTGCGCACTAGACAGCGAGAACGAGACAGCGAGAGCGAGACAGGTTCCTCTGAAAGCTTACCTGTAGAGACAGGCTTTAATGACATCTCCTTTGAATATTAATGATTTAGGAAACCTGAGTGGGGGAGGGAGGATGAGGGAGGGGCAGGCAAAACACTGAGGACCTGGGGAAGGGGGGGAGGGTTGAATGGCGAGTGGTGTGAATGTGTTGGGGTGGAGTGGGGGTTGACGAGAGGGTTGGAGGAGGGTGAGTGGGGAAGAGAGAAAAAGGAGAGTTTGAAACTAGATGATTTTGCGGTCAAGTGTTTTGGTGAGGGTGGGGCGGGGTTTATGTAAAAGAAGACTCTGCCTTTGTGTGGTGGAGAAGTGGAGCTTTTGGAGGAGGAGGAGGACGAGGACGAGCTAAGTGGTGTGCTGGAGGTGGTGGTAGAGGGTTAGGAGGGAGCTGCAGTGGATTTAATAGAGGTGGTGGTGATAGTTGTGGTGAGAGGAATGATGGTTTGTGGGGATTCTAATAGTGGAGGTAGTGATGGTGGGTGGTTGTAATGATGGCAGCAGTGCTTCTAGTGATGGTGGTTGTAATGATGGCAGCAGTGCTTCTAGTGATGGTGGTTGTAATGATGGCAGCAGTGCTTCTAGTGATGGTGGTTGTAATGATGGCAGCAGTGCTTCTAGTGATGGTGGTTGTAATGATGGCAGCAGTGCTTCTAGTGATGGTGGTTGTAATGATGGCAGCAGTGCTTCTAGTGATGGTGGTTGTAATGATGGCAGCAGTGCTTCTAGTGATGGTGGTTGTAATGATGGCAGCAGTGCTTCTAGTGATGGTGGTTGTAATGATGGCAGCAGTGCTTCTAGTGATGGTGGTTGTAATAATGGCAGCAGTGCTTCTAGTGATGGTGGTTGTAATAATGGCAGCAGTGCTTCTAGTGATGGTGGTTGTAATAATGGCAGCAGTGCTTCTAGTGATGGTGGTTGTAATGATGGCAGCAGTGTTTCTAGTGATGGTGGTTGTAATAATGGCAGCAGTGCTTCTAGTGATGGTGGTTGTAATGATGGCAGCAGTGTTTCTAGTGATGGTGGTTGTAATAATGGCAGCAGTGTTTCTAGTGATGGTGGTTGTAATGATGACAGCAGTGTTTCTAATGATGGTTGTAATATGGCAGCAGTTTCTAGTGATGGTGGTTGTAATAATGGCAGCAGTGTTTCTAGTGATGGTGGTTGTAATAATGGCAGCAGTGCTTCTAGTGATGGTGGTTGTAATGATGGCAGCAGTGCTTCTAGTGATGGTGGTAGTTGTAATGATGGCAGCAGTGCTTCTAGTGATGGTGGTTGTAATGATGGCAGCAGTGCTTCTAGTGATGGTGGTTGTAATGATGGCAGCAGTGTTTCTAGTGATGGTGGTTGTAATAATGGCAGCAGTGTTTCTAGTGATGGTGGTTGTAATAATGGCAGCAGTGCTTCTAGTGATGGTGGTTGTAATGATGGCAGCAGTGTTTCTAGTGATGGTGGTTGTTATAATGATGGCAGCAGTGCTTCTAGTGATGGTGGTTGTAATGATGGCAGCAGTGCTTCTAGTGATGGTGGTTGTAATGATGGCAGCAGTGTTTCTAGTGATGGTGGTTGTAATGATGGCAGCAGTGCTTCTAGTGATGGTGGTTGTAATAATGGCAGCAGTGCTTCTAGTGATGGTGGTGGTTGTAATGATGGCAGCAGTGCTTCTAGTGATGGTGGTTGTAATAATGGCAGCAGTGCTTCTAGTGATGGTGGTGGTTGTAATGATGGCAGAAGTGCTTCTAGTGATGGTGGTTGTAATAATGGCAGCAGTGCTTCTAGTGATGGTGGTTGTAATAATGGCAGCAGTGTTTCTAGTGATGGTGGTTGTAATGATGGCAGCAGTGCTTCTAGTGATGGTGGTTGTAATAATGGCAGCAGTGCTTCTAGTGTTGGTGGTGGTTGTAATAATGGCAGCAGTGCTTCTAGTGATGGTGGTTGTAATAATGGCAGCAGTGCTTCTAGTGATGGTGGTTGTAATAATGGCAGCAGTGCTTCTAGTGATGGTGGTGGTTGTAATCTTGGTGATTGGAGTGTAGAGAGTTAATTGTCGAGTCTAGGGTCAAGAGTGACGAAGGTAGAGTGAAATTAGAAGCAGCACCAGCTTCAGCGACTACGAGAGTTGAACACTAGCTGTTATCTGTCCCTTCCAGAGGTTAAAATATTATTGACCTGCGAATATAGTTGATTCAGTTATTGTCCAGGTGTGATGGCAGAAGCTTTATAATGTAACTCAAGCTTTATTGTAAGTCCTATAACACCACCAGACTTCCCATAGATAACTCAGCAATACAATTGGAGAAAAATGTTCATGAATTTAGAAGACATAACAATATCGACAATATAGATGAAAGAACATCCTAATTGAATATTAATCCGACCTTGGTGGACTTGCGCCCTTTCGTCCAAGATGTCCATGTGTTCTCAGCTGATACCATCATGGTACGGTATACTGCAGTGCTTCTTGCTTGTTCTTTTACGGGCTTGCTACCTCTATATATACTGCTTTTTTTTTTACCTCCTATGTACATTCTGCTGAAGGGAATTCCAGTTGAGGGACGAAATAGGCAATTTCAAAATACATTAATGTTGTTCTCTCTACTTGTGGGATGCCTCTCAAAATTACGTCTTATTTTGAGTATATGGACTATGGATATGAGAATATATGCAATATTAAAGCTTCAGGGGCCGTGGAAAGGGACTGTAGGGTCACAACTGGTGACTTCTTACGCAGACATAATGCAGACACGGCACATACATGTCTGTGAAGCCTTCCCGTCTAAACCCTAGTAGCCCAGTGGTACAGCGTTAGACCTGATAACAGTCGTTCATTTCAACTTAATATATATATATATATATATATATATATATATATATATTAAGAAACACTATGAAATAAGTGCTAGATTATTTACAAGAACATTTTATAATGTAGTGACTGTTTCTATTCAGTGCTTATGTACACGTAGACTTTGCATTAAAATATATATTAATATATATATATATATATATATATATATATATTACAGAAAACAGTAATATAAATATAGGCAGGGAGGTATTTTTAATAGAATGAGGGGATGTGGGGAGACGTGTTTACCTATAATTCCGTGGCCCTGTGACACGAGAGCAAGGTAGAGGCATGCTACAGGTAGGGTTCAGCCACGCACGTTCAGCACACACCACTTAACTCTCCCTGGGATTTCACAAACACACATTTATTTACAAACTCTCTTGTGTACACACACCTCCTGTCAACACCTAACCATTAAATACACAAATATGCATGTGAACACTGCAGTAGACTTAATGGTCAGTAGGCCTAGTACCTCAAAGGGAACATAAAGAACACTATAATAGGCATATTGGCTCACACACTACAGTAGGCCTTCTGGTTAATACATAAATATTCATACATACACAATTAATATTGTTGTTGTTTCATGCTTATGTGTATGAAGAAAACTACACCAGGCCTACTGGCCTATACCCATGTATATTTAAGAATTTAAAGAACACGACAGAAGGCTAACTGTCTTTCTTACACATAATATTTTCATTCAAGTATCTAAACTTTTTTTTAAATAAATCCCTAAGTATTTTCTTCAATATCCGTACTTGGCAGTTTATTTCATTCATCTAAATCTCTTTTTTTAAAATATAAGCAAAATATAACTTTTTCAAATCTATTTATGTAAAGTTGAAGAAATTGTTGTGATGAACAAATTGATTTTATATTTTTAAGAACTTTGTATATCAGATTTATGTATAACTTTCATCCTTTCCTTCATTTCAATCATGTCACTCTTCAAGGTAATCCGTTCAAAGGAACGTCAGTTCGTTGCCTTTAACCTCCTTTCATAGGAAAATATTTTGAAGCAAGAGATTATTATATTTTTTTCCCTATTAATATTGATATTACCATTAATATATTTAAAGTCAAGTCTCTGTGACTAGTCTGGCTCATCAAGACGCAGGTTGAAGACGTCAAGGGTAGCAAGGAGAGTGTTATACCTTGGTGAGAATTATATGCTCAATAGTCTCGCAAACTTCAACCTTGATATGACTTACGTTATACGAGGAAACTCCTTTTGACTTTTTGCGTTAATACTTGGGTGTTTAAGTATTTTCTAATCCCATACTCATTTTTCACAGGGTCTATAGCACTTTTTTCAACATACCGGCCGTCTCCCACAGAGGCAGGTGACCCGAAAAAGAAGGTACCTATACAGTTTCTCTTATCTATACATATAGTAATTTATATAGAAAAAGGGGTTATTAGCCTCTTGCTTCCTGCTCCACAGTATTGTGTCTTCACAAATTTTAAATATTCACGATTGTCTACAGTAAACTGCTTTTCCCACTTTTTACTGTAAACACGCCTACGTATACTCATTTGTTTAAAGCGACATAACAAAAAAGTGTGCATGTTATCTTAATGGTCTTTAAATCTATCGACTACACGAGGATCATTAAGGCAGCCTGTAAGCTGGTCATCATCAGTCAGTATTTCTTTATTCCCTAAACTATGTATTAAAATAACCTCTCTGTGTATATGCGTTGAAAGATGTACAGTACACCTCTTGGTGTATATATCTTGTGCCAAAGTGAGCACTTGCATGAACAGGTTTACTCGCATAGGTTTAAGCGCACACCATCACTCACAAAGACTTGAAGGCAGAACACTGAGAAAATCCATGTTATAATCTTACAAAGTCACATATACTCTCAATAATGTCGGGAGCTGAGAGACACTCAACAATAATCCCCGGGGCTGAGAGACACTCAACAATAATGCCGGGGGCTGAGAGACACTCAACAATAATCCCCGGGGCTGAGAGACACTCAACACTAATTCCAGAGCCTGAGAGACACTCAACTCGATCTGTTCTGACACTCATAAAGGTCAAATAAGAACGAAAAGTTGTTTCAATTAAAGCTACTTCTTCAAAGCGTGTCTTTCCTTTATAAAGGATTCAAGTGGAGTGTCAACTTGACCGACGGAAGCTGGACCTCTTGTTTTCCCATCAATCAGAACCTTGGATTATTTAACCACAAAATCCTGAATATTTTTTGCTTCATATAGTCGATGATTATTAATTAATTGTGATGACGGTGATCGCTCTAGCCAACATCACATTATTCTGATGAAATAAGACCTTCAGAGTTGTGGATAATTTGACGTACTGACTGTAATTGTTGCGATGATGTTTGAGAGAGGTTGACAGTGGGAAGGAGGAAGAGAAAGGGAGAAGGAGAGATGACTGGATAGAGGGAGGGAGGGATGGAAGGAGGAAGAGAGGGACGTAGAAACATTGTCAATAAGACATGAAAGGTAATTCTTAGGCAATGCAATTATAATAAAAATAAAAATAATAATCTTTATTTCTACAAGTACAAGCACACGAATACAGGCCTACCTGACATCAATGACATTTTACTATATAGAAAGCCCTTTGTTATCAAAGGGCAAATTAGGTAAATTTTGTCCCTAGGATGCGACCCACCCCCGTCGGCTTACACCAAGATACCTATTTACTGCTAGGTGAACAGGGACAGCTGGTGTTTTAAAGAAACACGTCCTAATATTTCCACCCGTACCGAGGATCGAACTACGGACCTCAGTGTGTGAGCTGAGTCTACTTGCACTGGAGCTACGGGACACCTTAGTATGGAACCCGCACCTGATCAAACATTTATAACAACCACGAACTTAAGTAAGTCCAGTTACGTAACAAAACAAAATTAGTCCTGGATCCATTTCAAATAAACTATGAAACGAGAGACTAAAGATACTGAACTTAACAACTTCAAAAGAACGAAGAACCAGTGGAAGTTATTATAAAAAAGAATGTCCAATATGTTCAGAGGGACTGAAGGGACAGAGATAGACACACTGTCTGACATGCAAGGAACAAGAGTAACGTAAAAGAGATGGAATGGGATGGTTCTCTCATTTACCTTCCAACATTCCTAGACTCCCCAGAATGTATGGGCCTCCAAAACCCTACAAAATTTCCACTTCATCAAAGACAATACTTTCAGGTATACAGAGTGCTCCTTATAAGTTTCAGCAGTTCTTGCCATGTCCCTTTGTAAGCTGTCAGGTATTGTCAGTGGAGCACGTCTTAAACCCTCAGGCAATTTCCTCTCCTGAATTAAATATGCAAATATAAATATAAATGTCTTTATTTACCAGGGTACTTATTTATAAAGCTATAATGTTTCTCGGGGAGAAATTTCATTGTTCTTGATCTGTGCATAAACTACAGTTGTTTCTCTTTTCGAGAACAAAAAACTCTAGCAAGAACAGTTCGGTGAAAGCTAAAAAATATTCCAAAATATCTTACTAGCCTCTTGGGTGAGATATATTGACATATTCATCATTGCTCCAAAAGAACTAATCCTGATCCCTCTCAGAGATGACTTCAACGCAGGAGAATTCATCCATCCATTTTAGAAGAAGACAATCAGTTTAGAAGACAAGAACATCCCACGTATTCCTCACTTTTTGATTTTCAGAACGTTAAGCAAAGTTCTAAATGTTGGGCAGGACAATAACCATGCCATATATAAACTGAATAATATAGATCTTAATACTTGTGATTGCGAAAGGGATTTAGGAGTTCTTGTTAGCAGTAATCTGAAACCAAGACAACAGTGTATAAGTGTTCGCAATAAAGCTAACAGAATCCTTGGCTTCATATCAAGAAGTATAAATAATAGAAGTCCTCAGGTTGTTCTTCAACTCTATATATCTTTGGTTAGGCCTCATTTAGATTATGCTGCACAGTTCTGGTCACCGTATTACAGAATGGATATAAATGCACTGGAAAACGTACAGAGGAGGATGACAAAGTTGATCCCATGTATCAGAAATCTTCCCAATGAGGATAGACTGAGGGCCCTGAATCTGCACTCTCTAGAAAGGAGTAGAATTAGGGGGGATATGATTGAGGCGTGTAAATGGAAAACAGGAATAAATAAAGGGAATGTAAATAGCGTGCTGAAAATATCCAGCCAAGACAGGACTCGCAGCAATGGTTTCAAGTTGGAAAAGTTCAGATTCAGGAAGGATATAGGAAAGACCTGGTTGGGTAATAGAGTTGTAGATGAGTGGAACAAACTCCCGAATACCGTCATAGAAGCTAAGACGTTGTGTAGTTTTAAAAATAGGTTAGATAAATACATGAGTGGGTGTGAGTTGGACCTGACTAGCTTGTGCTTCTAGGTCTGATGCCGTGCTCCTTCCTTAAGTGGAAGTGACCTGACTACCTGGAGTTTACCTGGAGAGGGTTAACTCCAGGTAGTCAGGTCTAAGCCAGGGAGTGATGGACCTGCCTCGCATGGGTCATTAGGCCTGCTGCAGTGTTCCTTCTTTCTTATGTTCTTATGTTCTTATCACAATAGACCCAAGAGAGAAGTTTTAGTAGGATTTTTTTAGAGCCTACAGAACATGCAATCCTAATTTCCTTGTGAATGAGTGTGGTAGCATCACGGATATCTTCTCTTAACTACATTTCATCAACACTCTCACGCATGTTTGCACAAAAGAGGCCATACAAATTCTCAATACACCCAGAGCACAGAGAGACAGGAACAGATGTATCTTTTTCAGTTTCAGTGTTTCTAGTAATTCCTCCAGGCTATTCAATAGCACTAATACAAGTACAGGACCTGCAGTAACTATTCCAAGAAAAGGGAAGACAGGGGTACACACCATTCCCTGCAACCCCTGCGACAAGGTCAATGTGGGTGAAATGGTGAGATTTGGATAGACGTATCAGGAAACATATATGCGTGTCTGATATATAACAGCAATGTAAACCAATTACAATAAAAACAGCCATCATATTTACTGGTCAAGGACTACAGGAGAAAATGTTTGGACTCCCCTCTAAATTACGTCACTGACACCATAACACAGCTTTAGGGGCATTTCCAGCTGACCAGACTCTTGGCCCGCCTCTGGCTCAGCAAACTCCCATCGACTTGACCTGACAGTCGTCTTATGCACCGTCAGGTCACCCTGGCATCTCCCACGGTCCCCAACCTACCTAATATATTCCCGAAATTTCTCCTATTCTCTCTATAGAGTTGTAAAGCTTGGCCGTCAAACGAAACGATGATTGTTTTTAAAGTATCCGAACTGCTAATGTGTCTTTGTTTAACAGAACAGAGAGAGGTTAAAGGCGTTGATGAGCCACAGGGATGGTAGGAAGAGCGAGGGTAAGGAAGAACAGATGGAAGCTGAACACACAGATAAACCACACAAAGGTTACGAAAAAATCTTCGGACTCTGATTAGTAAACAAAAAAAAAATGATTACTCTTGAATGCTTAAGTGGTAAAAATAAACTCCAAACAAAGTAACAAGAGCAGATGTGATAAAACCCAAAAAGTGAATACACAAACACACAAACACATGCGCGAACACACACACACACACATTTTTTTGCCTTTGTTACATACCAGAGCATCACCAGAGAACTCAATATTTCCTACTTGCACTACAACATTCTCGTGAATCACGACACTGTAATTCATGGTGGGAAGCCGCGGGTGACGGCGGGGCAGCAGGGCACACACACGATCCTCAATAGATTTCCGGTCTAGTTGCTTAATGCGACGCTGGGGAGATCTTCAACCCTCTCCATTTTGCCTGGCGATCGCCTTCTATTCTCCTCTCCTCTGCCTGTGGGTGAAGAGTCTCCATATATATGCAGATAGACGGTCAATGGAACTGATATAAACGTGTCTGCAGATGATGTACAAGTCAAAGCGTCTTCTCCTCGAGGGAAAGAAGACTATTCACTTCCCCTTCCATTTCTCCTAACTCTCTCTTCTCACTCATGTACCCCCTTACCTTCACTCTTCACCCCACTCTTACTCTGATACACTACCTCCCAGACACTCGCCCATTCACTTCACTCCCCATACCGTCATCAACAGACGAAGAGCGAATCCTCTTGTTTAATATTCCCCCACACAAAAAAAAATGGGTCGAGAGTAAAAAAAAAAATAAAAGTGGAAATAGTAGATTATATCTGTAATTGAAAACTAATCCGGTTCACAACACATACAAATAACTCTATGCAAGCCTGGGAACAGACGTCTATAAATTCCGTTCCTAGATCGGATATTCGTTTTCCCCTGAAGATATGGATCGCATAGGCTGTTACTGACAAGTAAATTGGTTGTAATATGAAACATGTGAAACGAATGAGAAAAATAGGTGAACTGATGAGGGGAGAGAGAGAGCTGGGCTGGTGTTGCAGAGAGATGCTGGAAAACAAGTGAGATGTAAATTCCTATATACGAACTGTAAATAAACTTGCAGCCTTCAGCAGTTCCTTTATATAAAGCAAAGGGAAACAAGAGTAAAAGTTATTGGGGAATAAGCCTACTGGGTATATTTGGTAAAATGTATGGTAGGGTTATTATTGAAAGAATTAGAGGTATGACGGAGAGCAGGATCGCAGATGAACAAGGTGGTGTTTACATCGAAGCATATAAGTGAACAATAACTATGTATTGCGTATTTTAAAGTTTATTATATTAATAAAGAATTAAGGCATTAAAGTTATTTCTTCCGGTGGAAACCTAGGCCACGAGGAAACCTCATTGACAAAATTGAGAAACCTCATTTACAACATTGAGAAACCTCATTTACAACATTGAGAAACCTCATTTACAACATTGAGAAACCTCATTTACAACATTGAGAAACCTCATTTACAACATTGAGAAACCTCATTTACAACATTGAGAAACCTCATTTACAACACAGAGAAACCTAATTTACAACACAGAGAAACCTTATTTACAACACAGATAAACTTCACTTACAGCATAGAGAAGCCTCATTTACAATGTATAGGAAGTTTCACAATACTGACAAACCTCCTTTATAACACTGAGTAATAATCATTTAAAAAAAGAAACACTGTCTTCACAACATTAAAAACTTCCCTTGCAACATTATGAATCAACATTTACAACAAATTTTATACAATGATTACCCCCCTTCCCCAAAAAAAATTAATATGCAAGGAAATTGAAAATTACTGCGGTGTAAAACTTAAAAAAAAAAAATGTATTTTCGAATACGTATCTTTTTTTTAGAATAACGAAACAAATAAATAAAAGTCTATGAATATTTTTGCAAATATCGATTTAAATGAATTACAATAGCAAAGGGCAAGCATCAAGAGTTTTTCCTGCCTGGAATATGGTACGTTGCTTTTATCTGACTGCGGTAGTTGGGGGCTTTCTGATACCTCTCTGAATTATTACTATGAAATAGATTCTAATGCTCTCCCTCGCGTCTAGCTTGGCAGGGTACGAGAATAATGGGTGTGGTGCAAGGGTTGAAACTCTCCATTATTGTGATAACAGCGGTGGGAGATTAGGGAACTGCGGCAGTGGCGAGAGATGGAGGTAGTGGGAGTGGTAGATGGATAATGGATACGTAGATGCAATGTTGTGTCATCTTTTATTGACAGCGTTTCGCCCACACAGTGGGCTTATTTGAGTTACTTGAGAAACGACCATTAATTGGACGAAACGTTCTCAACAGAGAATCTCATTACACTTCGTTTGTTTGTCTGTCTCCATCGTGACAGTGTTTGCGCTATTTCTCTCAACTGTGAGTAGTAGGTGATAGTGATAGTTGAATTAGCAATAGAAGAATCAGCAAAATCAATAGTAGCAGTAGGAGCAACGTCAGCAAATTTAACAGTAGCAGTAGCAGCAATATCAGCTGTAGCAGCAATATCAGCTGTAGCAGCAATAGAAGCAGCAGCAGCAGCAGCAGCAGCAGCAGCAGCAGCAGCAGCAGCAGCAGCAGTGAGAGTAAGATTATTATCAACAAAATTCTTTTTTCCTAATAAATTTCCATACATGTTTTATAATGTTTAATGATGAACAACCATCATTTTTCCTACTGGGATCTGAGGAATGGTAATACTACTACTATTCCTCCTCCTCCTCTTCTCTCTCTCTCTCTCTCTCTCTCTCTCTCTCTCTCTCTCTCTCTCTCTCTCTCTCTCTCTCTCCTTTCTCAAGCCATTACCCTCGCTGCCTCTCCCCAACTCTCCCACACACT
The DNA here is from genome assembly GCA_009830355.1 of Cherax destructor. Taxonomy (NCBI): domain Eukaryota; kingdom Metazoa; phylum Arthropoda; class Malacostraca; order Decapoda; family Parastacidae; genus Cherax; species Cherax destructor. The sequence continues at coordinate 37,100 of WNWK01000135.1, forward strand.
GACTCTTTCTCCCTTACTTCCACCCGTTATCCCCTCAGCCTCACCCATCTCTTACTCTTCCTCACTCTTACTCCTACTCTCCCTCTCAATCCTTCTCCCTTACTTCCACCCGTGCTGCCCCACTCTCGCCCCTCTCTCCCCGCTCACCTGTCCGGGGGAAACATCAAAGGTCGGCCTCCATTTGTAATTCGCTACGGTAGAATGATTTCATGTGATCTCTTCCGCTCCACTTTTATCCTTCTCTGTTTTAGCTTTTTTCTCTTTTTCTTTTCCTACAATTCCCTCAAAGCCGTATTTATCACTTTCCCCTTTTTTTCCCTCCTTCTTCCTAAGCTCCACTTAATAATCCTTCTTTAATGCGCTAGCGCTGGATTCTACTTAATATCACATTATTCATTAAAGATTCGTTCATCTTCAAGTATATGAGGAGGTTAGGTAAGGTTTGTCAGGAAACAGGACAAGTGTTTCCTGACGCGAGTATTAGTCATATGATGACCCCACAGCTGGAGCTTTTGGTCGTCTGACCGAGGCCTTCCACTGGCTTACCGGTCCACCCTTTTCAAAATTAAAGTTATAATTATAAGCATTTTTCCAATATACACAATAAGGAAAATAGTGATACTTCTGTTATCAGCGTATGACTATTTTTTGTTAGTCATTCACTTTGTTAGGCCTATACCTCTTGTAGGCCTAAGACATGCAGTACAGAGAATTCTTATATTTTAGGTGACATTTCTCTCAGGGAATGAGTTAGATCGGGATTTGATACCGGGAGACTTGGTAACGGGATAGTTGATACCGGGAGACTTGGTAACGGGACAGTTGATACCGGGAGACTTGGTAACGGGACAGTTGATACCGGGAGACTTGGTAACGGGACAGTTGATACCGGGAGACTTGGTAACGGGACAGTTGATACCGGGAGACTTGGTAACGGGACAGTTGATACCGGGAGACTTGGTAACGGGACAGTTGATACCGGAGACTTGGTAACGGGACAGTTGATACCGGGAGACTTGGTAACGGGATAGTTGATACCGGGAGACTTGAGATAAACGAGGACAGTTGATACCGGGAGACTTGGTAACGGGACAGTTGATACCGGGAGACTTGGTAACGGGATAGTTGATACCGGGAGACTTGGTAACGGGACAGTTGATACCGGGAGACTTGGTAACGGGACAGTTGATACCGGGAGACTTGGTACCAGGAGACTTGGTACCGGAAGACTTGGTACTGGAGAGTTGATACCGGGAAACTTAGTACCGGGGGACTTGGTACCGAGAGAACTGATAAGTGGTTTGAACCTTTGTTTACACTCGCTTATCGTCTCATTACGTCACTAACAAGTAGTTTAAACACGTGAACAAACACCATGACATAAAACGTTTCGTTTTTATGACCGAAAAGTTTTTCTCATAAAAAGTAGTGTTTGTTCACGTTGTCTTTTTTTTTAGCCACTCTGTCGGTATTAGTACCCACGGTTTATTTCGGGTTTAAAGTTGCTGGTATGACTGGAAATAAGCAGATTCTTGTGTGTTTGCAAGTGTGAGTTGTGTCAGTGCACGGTAACGGTGGCACCGTAACAGTGCAAACAGTGTACAGTGTACCAGCGAGCAAAAATATACTGAAGGTCTTCGTTTCAGCTGTATTGCCTTTGCAGCTGATAGATTCTGAAGCCACCTTCACCGTCGTCAGTTGAATGAAACACTCCACAAATAACCCACACATAGGGACGAGAAGCAGTGTGGCTTTGTAAATGGTTCAGGATGGACCGAAACGTCGTCGTCAGCTTCTTCCTCGTATGTACGGGTTATGTGAGTATTGTTCCAGTCACGATACTGTGCACTTTTTTTTTGTTGCTTCTGCAACATAATGTCTGCATTTGTGAATAATGAACAATTGCAACTCTTGGATGTCTTCACTGTGGAGAATTTTCCCCAACCTGCGACTTTAACAAGCTTTGCATTGGACTGATTAAGTTACTGGGTGACGAAACGTCTTCTCAGTAAAGATGCCCAAGTATTGTATATGTGTCTTATACATATACTTGATTGGTGTACCATTAATGTGGTAGGCTGTGTTCATGGTGCTATTTAAGGCCACTGAGTCTAGCTCTGGTTGGTCAGTGATCATTGCAGCAGTGACTCACTGTATGACCTGAGATTACTCAACCTTCACCTAGGCACCACTGAAGCTGTCACCTTGAGTCACAAAGATCCGTGTCCTGGCCATTTATTTCGTGACGAATAAACGAACACTAAAAGTACTGGGCAGTCTACTCTCCGATGATCAGCCTGGAGGCGAGAACAGAGTGCATGCCTGGTGATTAACGGACACAGGATCGAACCTCCACCACTCCTTGAGCGGAATGATCAACACGGGTTTAGAACTTCATATAAATATTAATTCTTTCCCCTGCAGCTGATATCGTACCCAAATCTCTACTCGCTATGGCACCAGTTGCTGTACGAATACATTTAACGAGAACAACAAATGTAACTCTCATTAGTAATGTATTTCGGTAGATTTAAATAAGATCTTCATTTCAGTAAATAATGAAGAATTTAAAATTAAAATCTCATAAAATCCTTTTGGTACGAAGTTTTTCTTCGCTATCTTATAACACACGACACTTTTTTTAACATTCAAAATTTGGTGATGGGATATGACTATCACCAACAGTTTGATTGGTCAAAGACCGCTGCGGTTATCGGACGGTGTATCGAGCCTTCTACCTCTGTGATCCTAATAACTCGCATGAGTGTAGCTTTTAATTACCTACAATAAAATACAATGTATATGGCAACCCCGAAAAAATGTAACTTAACACAAAATAGTTTTTTAATGAACAACAAGAAAGTTTCTATATAAAAAAATCTGAAAACGAGCCATAATTTTGTTTTTCGAACGTAAGGAAAAAATACTCGAATCTTAAGAATCATTACATAAATAATCTTCAGAAATTCGAAAGGTTATGATATTTACAAAAATCATATAAATAAATGTATAGGAACACTAAAAACACACAATAAATAAATACACAAATCTTAAGAATCCTTGCATAAATAACCATTAAAAAAATCACAAGGAACCAAGTACACAAAACCTGTGAAGGAAAGACCCCAAGCAAACAAATTCCTGACCCACCTCCTCTCTGTATTAAGTTCTCCACAACACATGTTTTCGACGACAAATTCTCAAAGGGTCAGCCAACCTTGGCAGTAAATCCACTCGGCCACACAACCTCAGACAGTCCGCTAGAAATAATTCAGACAACCGAGACTCCTTTACAAAAAAATGTGGAAGACCTGGATATTGTGTTTATAATGTCGCGAAAACCTCCCGAAAGAAATAATTTTAGGAAAAAATCATATTATAAAGGAATTTAAATTTTCTTTTCCTTTATATATATATATATATATATATATATATATATATATATATATATATATATATATATATATATATATATATATATATATATATATTTATATATATATATATATATATTAAAAATGCTTTTAGAGTAAATGTGCGACTTCTTATTAAAATACTGTTCAAACGAGGTAATTTAAACAATAAGGGAATAAAATATATACACTGCAGCCTCTCTTACGTAGCGACGTCTCCTTTCTATCACTTTCCCACCATCTATCTCGCCATCTTTCTTTCACTATATATAACAAATCTCCTCGTCCACCGGCACCTTATGAATATCTCTGGCTCTTTGTCGCTGTCTCCCTCTCCCTCTTCTTAGTTCCCTCTCCTTCTCGCCTTCTCCATCTCTATAAGCTACCAACTCTCGTGACAAATCTGTTGCGATGTGTTTCAGGATCAAGGCGGCCCAGAGAGTGTTCAAAGAGAGGTGTTGGTGTACGTGAGAGAGTAATCCCCTTACACCCTCCTACCTATATGTCTGCTGCCTGCCTGGCTGCCTTCCTGCCAGCCTCTCTGAGTGCATGCTTGCCTGCTTCCCCACCTGCCTGCCTGAGTTCCCGCCTGCTTGCCTATCTGTCTACCTGCCTGCCTGTCTGCCTGCCTGCTTGTATGCTTGCCTCCCCTCCTCTTGTGAAGAGGAATCAAACAGGCGCAAATCCCCTGTATACAACTACAAAAGGAATTCTAACGATGATTGACTAGTCAATCTGTTGTGATAGGACACCATTGTTACCAGAAAACACTTTTTTATGAAATGCCTCACTGCCACTCTGGAAAAGTTAGTGTATGCGATGTACTCCTCAAATATCAATATATATATATATATATATATATATATATATATATATATATATATATATATATATATATAGGAGGTCCCCGTTTATGTAGCAGGTTAGATTCTGGGCTACCACTGAAAAGCGAAAAACGCCTTTTTTTCACTTTCAAAATCATATAAAAGCCTAATATGTTTATACTATCATATATTAAGTGAGCAATAGAGCTAGGCCTATAAACTGCATATTCAGTATACACATTACTTACCTTAAAATATTTTCATCCTTAGCTAATAGTGTTTGTTGAATATATTTATTAGAGTAAGTCTGAATAAATGAAGAATGAGTATAATTGAAAACACCTCTATTAGCGAAACGCTGTAAAGCGGAGCGCTGTAAAGCGGAGCGCTGTAAAGCGGAGCGCTGTAAAGCGGGTCATCCCCGTCGGTATAATATATAAGCATTAACAGTAAACCCATTTAGGTACAGCTGTCGCAATCAGGGATTGCAACATGGTGATTGCAACTAGCTTAGTGGATTACAACCTAACAGAGTTAGGCTGTTACGTGGTGGTAAAGGATAATCGGAAAAATTAATGAATTGTCTATTTAATTGGTCTCAAAGAATAATGGGAATACTATGGAAGATTCATAAGTAACCAAGTTACATACCTTTATATACCTTTGAAGAGTTTCGAGAGTATCTACTCTCTGAGCCCGGCCATGGGCCAGGCTCGTCTGGTGCTTGCCTGGTCAACCAGGCTGTTGCTGCTGGAGGCCCGCTGCCCCACATATCCATCACAGCCTGGTTGATCTGGCACCTGGTGAAGATATTTGTCCAGTTTCCTCTTGAAGGCTTCTACACTGGTTCCAGCCGTGTTTCGGATATCTTCTGGTAAGATGTTGAATAGTCTGGGACCCCGGATGTTAATACAGTGCTCCCGTATTGTCCCCACCGCACCCCTGCTCCTCACTGGGTTTATTTTACACAATAATTGATAATGAGGCTATCGGTAGGGAGTATTTAGGAATATATGAAGAGATTCTTCCGAACATTCTAGAATCCTCCTTAGACGTACGGTATTTTAAGCTGAGAAAAGAGCGCATTCCAGGCATTTAATTAGGTTTCTACATAATGTTTTGTATGTATATTATCCAGTAGTGCAACGTAATCTCTTACGTCATATGACTCGTTGACGACGGCGATTAGATTAAACTTGGGGCTGGCTATTACACCTGGGAAAGGTGGGTGGGTGGTGAAGTGACCATGCCTCTCATTCTGTGAGAGAAGGTGGCTGGTGTCGCTATGCTAACTTACTCTGAGAAAACTTTCCCTCATTTCTTCTGTTGTTACTCTTGCAACATTACATAGCTGCTGATGACGCGCCGGGGCGTGTGAAAGTACCTGAGCTGAAGATTTTCATCTCCCGTGGCTTGTCTTGCATTGTTAAGATCGCCTGTTTGAGGTGGTTGTATATATATATATATATATATATGTGTGTGTGTGTGTGTGTGTGTGTGAATGTGTGTTAGTTACCATTTTGTCCTAGGCACATGTCGATTAGACACTAGGCCTGTTGTATGTATGTGTGTGTGTGTAACGAAACACTTCGAAATGTTTCGGCCCCTCCGGGAATTGAACCCGTGCCCTCCGTGCGTGAAGCAAGAGCGCTAGCCACCATGCCATCGGCATGTGTGTTTATGAATGCATGATTTCTCACTTTGCAAGCTACAATAAGCAGAGAGGGATGAGAGAGGAGGAAAAGGCAGATGGGAGTGAAAGAAAAAATAATAATAGAGAGGAAACTGGAAGGCAGAAAAGGCTGAGAGAGAAAAGAGAGAGAGAGAGAGAGAGAGAGAGAGAGAGAGAGAGAGAGAGAGAGAGAGGGGGGATGTGGGAGTCAATATTTGCTGATACAGTAATGAGTGCAGAGCGACACACGTCCAGTTTTACACCCGACCATCAAAGAGAATACAAAAGGTGGACTATGCTGCAGATATGTCCAGAATGGGGGAGGCGATCCCTCCTCTGGCCACGATGGATGGGGAGGGGAAGGGGAGCGTCTATTTTTACCCCCACTCTTTTCCAGTATGGGCAGTAGTCCTCTTCACAAACTCTCTCCAGAATGGGGGACAGGAAAAACAGCCTCTCCCCTCTAATCCAATCCCCTCCATACCCCCACTCGCATTTCACACACTACTCGCACTTATTAACTCAACCTGACACTAGTTACAGAAAAGCGTCAATCCAACATAAATAGGAAAATATGATACCACACACACTACTCTATGTATTATATCCTTTCAAACAAGATACCACACATACACTACTTTAGGTACCACCACCCCCTCTTTCTCAAACAAAATACCACACACACACATACACTACTGGAGGTACCACCACGCCCTCTTTATCAAACAAGATACCCTACACACACACTACTGGAGGTACCATCACGCCCTCTCTATCAAACAAGATACCCCACACATACATTACTGGAGGTACCATCACGCCCTCTCTATCAAACACGATACTCCCCAAACACCACACACTCACTACTAGAGGTACAATCACGCCCTCTCTACCAAACACGATACCCCCACACACTACTAGAGATACCACCACGCCCTCTCTATCAAACACGATACCCCCAACACACACACTACTGGAGGTACCACTACGCCCTCTCTATCAAACAAGATATCATCCCCCACACACACACTACAGGAGGTACCATCACACCCTCTGTATCAAACACGATACCCCCAACACACACACTACTGGAGGTACCATCACACCCTCTCTATATCAAACACGATACCCACACATAAGAGATACCACCACGCCTCTATCAAACAAGATATCCGCCCACACACTACTGGAGGTACCATCACACCCTCTCTATATCAAACACGATACCCCCACACACTACTAGAGATACCACCACGCCCTCTCTATCAAACAAGATATCATCCCGCCCACACACACTACTGGAGGTACCATCACACCCTCTCTATATCAAACACGATACTCCCAACAAACTACTGAAAGTATCAGCGCACATACTGGCGCAAATACAACACACCCAACATGAAAACAACATTCTACACGTTTAACTTCGTAATAAATACAGTGTGATTAATATTACATAATAAACAGATATGCAAAATAAACGGCAATAATTACACGGGCATAATAAAGATGTCAATAAATACAAATGGATTCACTACCAAATGCCCTGAAATTATTCATAATCATAACAATACGATTAAATGCACAATAAATTCCAAATTGCACAAATATGCAATGCAGATCCCTATAAATATATATATAGATACATGTCGGCATTTTGCAACAAAATATGCAACATATTTGTGTGTAGATACAGAATGCATGCATTAAATCAGAAATTATTTTTATGCTAATGTTTACAAATAAACTGATTTCAATACTATTAATAGGCTATTAAGTATATATATATATATATATATATATATATATATATATATATATATATATATATATATATATATTTAATATATGAATGCTTTATTAATAGACAGAATACATTGACAGAAAACACAAATATATATATATATATATATATATATATATATATATATATATATATATATATATATATATATATATATATGATGTAACTGTGAGGTGTAGTCTTGTCTCTTTATAAGCCTTTTTGTCATGTTTCTTTTTATAGTTCCTTGATAATGTGAATAATCAAGAAAGTGCTTGGAATTCCTCTATTTTTTCATAGTGGTTGTCTTGCATATATATATATAAATGTCGTGCCAAATACGTCAAATTGGTCGAGTAGGAAGAACTCATTTATAATTAAGTCCTTTCTAAAATTGTCTTTTATACGTTTAAAGATATTTTTTTCCTTATTTTAATGTAAAAATTAATGATTTTGTACGAAAAGAACCTTAGAAAACTTACCTACCCTTAATATAACAAGCGCAATTTAATTCAGCCTAATCCAACTAAATATATTTTAGATAAGTTTACAGTAATTTAATAATGAACAAACACAATGAAATATTTTTTTTGTTAGGTTCAGAATGATTTTTGCGAAATTATTGAATATACAAATTTTTGCTTGTCTTATTTGGCAAGAAGAGCGTTGCTATTTAAGCGAAAATAGAAAATTTTACCTATTCGACTCGACATTATATATAAGTAACTTTACTTCCATGAAAGACCTTAATATTTCTCCTTAAAGACGATTGAATATGTTTCTTCTGCATATACTTTTGGCTTAGTTAAGCTCCTAGAGAGTTAATAGCAGCCAAAACAAATGTCTAGTGATGCTTTTGCATATTTTAACCACTAAAATTACAATTATAATAATAATAATAATAATAATAATAATAATAATAATAATAATAGCAATAATTATAATAATAGTAATAATAATAATAATAAACCTACGCGCGTTTGGAACATTTTAAATGTTTGCGTGCTGGAGAGAGACGGCCATCTAAACGTCTGCACGCTTGGGAAATTTAAATCCCGGCTTGTCTGGGATGTTAGCGTCTGGGACATTTAAACGTCTACTCGACCCGGAGAGACAGACATTTAAACTTCAGACCGCTGACCCCTAATCCACCTCCTCCTCCTTCTCTTCACCCTCCTTTTCTTCTTTCTCCTCCTCCTCCTCCTCCTCCTTTACCACCTGTTGCACACCCACCTGTAACCCTCCCTTTTCAGTACAACTTTCCCTACTCCCCCTCTCTCTCCATTTATTTTTTAACCTCCATAGACTACAACTTCCAGTCCTGCTGACGCTCCGGGCAAACTTTTGGTTGGTTTATATGTAAAACTACGTCAAAACCTGGCAAAGCATGATTCCTGTATTCCTCTTTGTGTGTATGTATGTGTGTACTTACCTATTTGTGGTGGCACGGGTCGATTCACAGCTCCCGGCCTCTCCTCTTCATTGCTCACTACTAGATCCACTCTCTCCCTGCTTCAAGAGCTTTATCGTTTGTGTGTGTGTGTGTGTGTGTGTGTGTGTGTGTGTGTGTGTGTGTGTGTGTTTTCATGAATGTTTCTTCATTATTGGAAGGAATGTGAGGAGATAAGATATCTTAAGTTAAGAACCGGAACGACTTGGATGTAAAACATCTTGGAAGTAGAGCCCATACGCAGCTTTACGAATATGTAGTTAAAGTCAGTTAAGTCAGGAGTTGTGAGACCATTCAAGAATTAACAAAGGGCTGTAGCAGGAGCCAAGGTTCGACCCCTGCAAGCAGAACTGGGTAAGCACAACAGGTGAGTACAGACACACACTGTGGTTACCTGGGGGTCAGGTGAAGGTCAGGGGTCACACACGCGCTACCCTAGGCTGAGATTATATATCCCCTCACCCTCCCTCTCCCCTCTTTCCTCCTCCCTTCAAACTGCCTCTCACCCCCTGCCTCCTCCCAATCACCCCCGTCAGTTTGCTGTGTGCCGAGAATTTCCTTGATAGCAGTTGGGTGCCCGTGTAATGACCTATTTATCTTTTTCATTCCACTGCTCTACTGCTCCAAGGTTGAGGAAGTGCTTGCTGCCTCTGGCTGTGTTAGGTGTGCAGGCTACAGTCTGGTAGTGTCTCCTTTGTTTTAAGTGGACGTAGGATCGAGCCTTCACTTCTATTTGAGATGAGTGGCACACGAGGATTGAGCACGGCCCCACCTCTTTACAGGAGGATTCTAAGGCCTCTTTTACCAAGCAATTGGAGTTAACCTTCGAACTCGATGTAATTCCATTCAACAGGTGCTTTATGTCTCCCTACGAGCTTTGATTTTCACAATAATAATAATAATAATAATAATAATAATAATAATAATAATAATAATAATACTCAGGCTTTTCTGTTTCGCCTTTGGTTGCTGTCCGTCTTCAGTCGCATAAGCTCTTTATTAGAGTTAGATTTTACTTGTAATTATTTCTTTGCCGAGGTGTCTTTTTAATGAAAATAAGATAAGAGACATTTGTATAGAAATAGCCTAAACTTTCTTGCAAGATACAGCAACTGCAGATATAATCCAGATTTACTCCTGTTAACACTTTTGGGGCCTTAGTTCCTAGGCCTTTTGTATATCCTTGTGTTTTTGTGCTGTCAACGTGATGGATATGGGAATCACAATAAGCTAGCAACTACCATAAACGTGATGGATATGGGATGCACATATCTGTGAATCACATATCTATCCCGTACACTGGATAGATGTGTGATTCACATAACTAGCCACTACCGTACATAGAATTGTTATGAAGTAATCTGTAAATGATATTTCTATTCAGACGAAGATATATGGAGAGATTTTATCTGCTGGCCACGTCACACTTCAGTGCCAAAATACCTAAAAATTAAAAACATGTTTTTTCTGCATTTTTTTCTATTTTTGAGTGTGTTTTTGAGAGGAAAGATAGGCGAGTGGGTGCGTTTAATCTTCCAAGAACCCTTCAACTGCATGGAAAAACTGCCCAGGTAATGAAGAAGCAAGTCAAAAGGTAAAGTAATTAGCGTGGAGCACCTGGGCTCGGTATCATTAGGGGATTGCTGGTCTTTTTTTTATGTCTCTCTCCCTCTCTCTCTGGGTATTTCCAGGTAGGAAAAGTACAATTTTCTGGTCTCTCTCGCCACCCAGGACACTGGAAGAAAGAAACAGACAGAAAGATGGAGGCAGATAATCAGAAGAAAAACATTCAGGCTTTGAAAGACACACGCAGTGGACAAGAGCAACACGAAGCCAAATCTTTTAATCCTGTTTGTAAAAGTAAACTAAATGTGAAAGACGGAATAAAAATAATCCAGGACGAGAAAAATCACGGAATTGGAAGAGGAAATGTGTGAGATACAAACTAGAAATTAGCAGAGTGTATTTACAGAATGGGACAGCTTAAATGTAGCAGTAGACTTCAACCCCAAAAACACCCAATTGGAATATAAGATATTGAAATATCTGAAGTGAAAGTAGGAAAGTTACTATAGAATGTTGATTAGGAAAACAATATGGCCAGAGGAAAGAACATAATGGCTCTCAAAACTAAGCCATCTACCCTGGAGTTTTTTTTAAGGGATCGAGAATGGAAAAAATAAGAACATGAGAATGATAGAGCACTGCAGCAAGCCTACTGGCCTATACTAGGTACGTCCATGTCACATCCATTAAAAAAGGAAGAAGCTCATATCTTTTCGATATTTTTAAAATATCTGACAAGGGAAAATCCATTGTCTCACTGGCAATGTTTTGAAAATTCTATCCATTAGAAAAAATGGATGAAACACTAGGAGAGCAAAGACTAACTAGCAAACATCTCAGCTTAATATAGAAAATTTCTCAGTATTATATATATTAAGGTACTAAGACAAAACAATTATTCAAGGAGAAATGGTTGGGCAGCCTTTTATATATACATTTAAGAAAAAGCCTTTCCATTGAAATCCTCATAAAGATCTAATGTGAAACTACAAGTCATAGGAATAAAAGGCAAGTTATTAAAACAAAAGAGATATTTTTCTGTCTGAAAAGGAAAAATGGACAAAATTAAGTTGTAAAATGTCCCCATGGGGTACATATAATAAATGGGGACCAACAAGAACCAATGTTGACCCCTTAATGTTTTTCATTTATTTAGATGGCTCGCCGGAAAGAACTGGAGAACATTTATACGAGTGTGCAAAATAACCATGGTGAGAAAAATAGCGAAATTTCAAGCGCTTCTCGTGGTTCTCAGTTTGACGAGGTAAATCACGAGCGCACTTGGAATTTCACTCTGGTTATTTTGCTTATTGTGATACCACCTGTTTACTGTGGTCTCATTGCAACTACGTAGCTATGTCTGATACCACCTGTTTACTGTGGTCTCGTTGCAACTACGTGGCTATGTCTGATACCACCTGTTTACTGTGGTCTCGTTGCAACTACGTGGCTATGTCTGATATCACCTGTTTACTGTGGCCTCGTTGCAACTACGTGCCTATGTCTGATACCACCTGTTTACTGTGGTCTCGTTGCAACTACGTGGCTATGTCTGTGGCTGATGCAAATATTCTATGTAAACTGATGAAGTAATGTCTGCAGAGCCCTGAATAAATAGTGACAGCTGAATGCCGAAATCGAAATGAGATGTAATAGCAATGAGAGAGAAGGACAGCAAACTACGGGAAGAATGGTGATTATGTGATATATTTAAAGCGTCAGATAGAGAAAAGTGCCTTGGGAGTCATCACTGACCAAATATTGTCAATGGCTGATCATAATGATACCTTGGGGAAGTAACATGATATATTAACAATATTTAACACAGTGCGTATATGGATAGGGAAAAAGTATAAAAAGAAAAAGAGCAGTTCACGACGTACCTTAGGTTGAAACTGAAATATGCTGCAGTGGCTGTATGGTGTTTGTACACATCAAAAATATATAAACCAGAATTAACAAGTTCATAGAAGGCTATAAAATGAGGAGGAGCATTCACACACATAAAGGAGCTGTGAATCGACCCTTACAACCATAAATTGGTGAGGACACACACACATACACACACACACACACACACACACACACCGCCCCCCTCTCTCTCTCTGTACGATGACGGATCCGCAGCGGAAATAGTCACTTCCGGTCTTCTGCGAGAGAGAGGGAAGGTGTCATCCCACTCTCGCACAACACTCGCACCAACTTATCTGCAAGGAGAGGAAAGAGAGAGAGAGAGAGAGAGAGAGAGAGAGAGAGAGAGAGAGAGAGAGAGAGAGAGAGAGAGAGAGAGAGAGAGAGAGAGAGAGAGAAAAGAGAAAACGTATTAGGGCTACAACGGTGGGTTTATTAACATGCACGACGACCTTAATGACAGCATTATTAACTCCTCCAAAAGTTTTCTTTTAGTTTTATCTTGTAGTTCTGTAAGTTGTGTGTGTGTGTGTGTGTGTGTGTGTGTGTGTGTGTGTGTGTGTGTGTGTAGACTGAAGCTGTACTGCTGTTTCTGTTTGTGATGTTTAAATGTCGTTAGTCTCAGTGTTGTTAATGGCTTTTTTAACTGACATCCATGTTTTCTGTCTATTCGTTTGTGCTTTTTGTATGTGTATACATGTGTGTGTGTGTGTGTGTGTGTGTGTGTGTTCATATCTGCCAACACTTATGCATTTCAATGAGTTCATGTGTATCAACACATGTTTGTGTTTACATATGTTTATTGGCTGGTACACATCTGCCCTAGCATACTTGTTTTCTATGTGTGTGAATGTGTATTTTCATATTTTGTGTTTACATATATTTAGGTACGTGTGTATGTACATTTCTCTGCATGTGTTCATACATTTAACAAATTCAATTTAACTCCCAATCTTGTTAAATTTACATAAACAAGTGTAGATAAAATTCTGTCTAAAACTTGTAACTGTTGTCACTATTATTTATCAACGGAATATATTAATTCCGTGATGCTCAGTCAGACTTTTGAGTAGTAATAAAAAAAATGGTAGCATAGCACTGAATATGCTGGTACCACGAAACAATTTTTTTTTCAGTTGGGTCTGTCAGCTGTTTTTCGTAGGTAATTTAGAAAAATGGGCACCCATATACTATGTTCTGAGTGCTCTATTTTGGCTCTGTGTCGTTTACCAGGATAAAGCTTCTGTTGAGCGAAACGTCTCCTAAATAAAATATTCTGAACGTTGCATGTGTTTCCATATCATTACATTGAGTGTCGATATATTTCTATTATTCTGTCTCGGTTGATGGAGTTACGTGGACAGGTATTTGAACGTTTCACTCTAGAAAGCGTTTACCTAGAGAAAAACGTTGGTCGAGTAAAGTCTTCTTCTGCTCGAAATATTTTACCTAACAAAGGACATTCCAAAAAAAATATATACAAATGTGTATAAACTATGTTGCTGAATCAACACCTTGTATTATTTTTAATCAAATTTGACTTTTGAATATATTTTTGTCCTCTTCGGGAGCGCATTTACCCATCATCCATGTGTTACCTCTCCAGTTCCAACAGATTGGTTATATGGTCTGTTTTCTTTCAGTTAAAATTGTTACCGTTATTGTAAATCTGTAAATTGTGTTTGGATGATTGTGATCACTTGCTCGTCGTTCTAGCTGTGTTCTGCGGAACTCTATTGTGCTGGAGACTATTTTGTTACCAGGATTAAGCTTACTGAAAGAGGGCTTAATTTTTTTCCAGCTAGATATCCTAGTATATCTTGGAATCCATCCCTCTGTCATATCTAACAGGGGGAACTATGGCAGTCGGATGAAAAAATGAAACAAAAGGGAAAATATCTCATTCAGCGTGTCACCCTAAGCATTTCACTAAGCAAATTTCCTTAATTTGCTTGAAACAGATTAGTGAACTGTGGATATAAATCCAAATGTGTAGAAGCTCACTTCTCGCTGTCCTCGGAGTGGAGCCAAGAGTGGTACTTTGACAATGGTGGCCTTGTACATGGCAGTGAGGCCACCCACATCTCTCAGGTGTTCAAGGCTCTGCTGAAATGACAAATCTATCCAGGATGGGTCCAGGCGTGAGATGAGTCGTCTTGCTCTGTTCTCCACTCTGTCAAGAAGTCGCAGATGAGAAGGGGTTAGGAACCCTTACCCTAACCTTGTTAAACCTTATGTAAAAAAATTAGACTCCTGTAAACCCTTTTAGAGGCTTAGTTCCTAGGCATTTTGTGTATCCACAAACTCTTGCCCTACCGTCCACAGGATGAATATGGGATGTACAATAAACTAGCCACTTCGGCGGCAAAATCTAATCTCTAACGACGATGGTCTTACGACTATACATCTCACAGTTTACGTGGCAGATATATTGCTTGTATATACTGCACGTCCCAACAATTATATTTTTTATGTCATGAGCAGAACACATCAATATATTCATATGGAGTATTAGGGGGCAGAATTCTAAAAAAAAAAAAAAAAAAAAGAGAATGCTTTATACAGTTCTATATAAATTGCTACACCGCAATATAAATTATGACTGAGTCGAGAATTCATTAAACACATTAGTACAGAGATAACCTACAAAATAATTATCAGTTACATTTGTTTAACTTGAAAGTAATATAATTACAACTAATAAAATGTGAGTTTATTAGGATATGACGCAAGCAAATTCACATACGGACCCCCCCAAAAAAAAAAAAAAAAAAGTGTAACATATGTGGGTTCGTTTGTGCTACCGATCAGTGATTTTTAATAAATGGCTTACAAAACCCACACGTTGATAAGTGAGACACTTTTGCAACATTGCATTGCACTGCATTGGACTGAAGAAGCCAGTGTGTGGTGAAGCGTATCCAGAATAAAGATACCCACATATTTCAAAAAGTGTCTCAGTTATCGATCAGTGATTGTTAAACATGTGTTCTTTCCATATATGTTCAGATTACTCCAGACTTCACTGCAAACTACATGTCCATAAATAGACATTCCATTTTTTTATTTAGCAAAATTGGACTCATCAGCAATGTGCTGTTACCCTATTCTATGTGATAGTAGGCCTGGGGACAGTTGGTCCCAGAAGATGAGGAGGTACTTGTACCTCCTCCCATGGAAGACATAGGTCTCAGACATTCCCAAGACAGGGAGCCAAGGCCGGGTCACCATCTGGAAAAGACCCGGGCCGGGAAAGCACCGGAGAATCAAGAAGGAGGAGGAGTGGAGACCATAGCTAGCTATATTTCCCCGTCCTGTTTTATCACACAAGAGAGGTTATATACCTTGTGTCGAAGTCTGTCAGGCTGAGCTGAAAGACTTCGACAGGGCGATGAGGATATCGTCAAGTATTCCATCAAAGGTTCGTCAGTCTAGAGAACTTGAATCAAATAGTTTCTATGATAATGTTGTTGGTGTTGGTATATGAAATTGTTAAAAAATATTTAATCATCCAAATAATCTATTACTACTTTTATTAATGCGGAATTTTATATAATCGGTTCTGTAAGAAGTGAAATATATTACTTAGAGAATTTTTGGTCTCAGTGTTCTGTTGAAACTAAATTAAGATATAAATTCCATTTAATAATTTTGAAGACTTTCTTTCATTACTTTCTTTATTTGTCCCTTGCTTCTTACCTTTCTTCCTTCCATTCATCATTCCCATCTTTCTCCTGCCTCTTCCCTTGCTTTCCTCTTGCTCTCCCTCTGTCTCTTATTCCCTTCATTCTTTCATTCATTCCAGCTTTCTTATTCCCATTCACTGACTCTCTGCTTACCTCCTTCTTTTCTTCCCTCCCTTCTTTCCCCCTCTCTCTCCCTCCCTTCCCCTTCCTCTCCCTCTCTCCCTGCCTCTCACCTAGTCTAAAACACGAACTTTCCATTAAATCACCAATCACTGTACTTCCTCACCGTCTACACACATCGTGGAGAAAATGCCAACCATTCACAGCCCCTCCCTTCCCTCCCACTCTCTCCCTCCCATCTCTCCCATTCACTCTCTTCCATCTTCCCCTTCTCGCCTCATCTCACTTCTCTGCCTTTACCCCTATCTCCTTTTCTATATTTTATATTCTCTTTCCGCCTCCCCTCACTTACCTCCCATTTCTGGTACGGGAAGAAGCAAATCAAGAAACGAGAATATAGGAAAAAGGGAGAAGATGGGTGGTTGGTTGGTTGGTTGGTTGATTGATTGGTTGGTTGGTTGATTGATTGGTTGGTTGGTTGGTTTGGGTTGGTGGGATTTTTGGTTGGTTGGTTGGCTTGGATTGGTGGGATTGTTGGTTGGTTGGTTGGTTGGCTTGGGTTGGTGGGATTGTTGGTTTGTTGGTTGGTTTTTTGGTTAGCTTGGGTTTGGTGGGATTGTTGGATGGTTGGTTGAATGGTGGTAAGAGAATTGTTGAAACCTTTACAGACACTGATTGAAGGACCGCTTCTATCCCACATAATGTTTTTATTATAAATATAATCATAAACATAATTATTATAAAAATAATTGTAAATATAATTCGTATAAAATAATTATATAATTATTATAAAATAATTATGAAATAATTATATTATTATTATTACAGAAAGCAATAAGAACAGCCTCATAAAGTAAGAATTAATTATTGTTTTGATTAATATATTTTTTTTATTATATTCATGGAGAAGTGCTAAGACCGTAAGGGCCATACAGAGCCCTTATAGTGTGATCCGAGGAAGAGGAGGATAGCATGCAATCCCATGGAGAAGTGCTAAGACCGTAAGGGCCATACAGAGCCCTTATAGTGTGATCCGAGGAAGAGGAGGATTGCATGCAATCCCATGGAGAATTACTAAGACCGTAAGGGCCATACAGAGCTCTTATAGTGTGATCCGAGGAAGAGGAGGATAGCATGCAATCCCTGAATCAAGAGCCCTTCGCCAGAACCATTCAGTTCAATCACTACAAGTTGATAAATTTGACATTTGTGCAACACTTGGGTATATTTATTGTGGAAACGTTTCGCCACACAGTGGCTTCATCAGTCCATACAAAGAAGAATGGTGAGGAACAGAAGGAGTCTGAGGTAATCAGTCCCTCAGTCTGGATTCGATATAATCAGTCCATCAGTCCATGAATCTCAAATCCAGACTGAGGGACTGATTACCTCAAACTCCTTCTGATCTTCACTATTCTTCTCTGTATTGGACTGATGCCGCCACTGTGTGGCGAAACGTTTCCTCAATAAAGACACCCAAGTGTTGCTCATGTGTCTAATTTATCAATGACTACGAAGTGGACCGCGAAGTCTTGCTTCACGGTCCCCACCTCGTTTCATCACAATTATTTTTTATATAAACATTACAGAATATACTTTAAACTTGTATCTTCAATAGTTACTGGAGATGAAAACTACAATGACTGAAGTTTGTTAATTTGTGGTGAAAGATTCGAACTGAGGCTGTCACAGCTTCTGAAGCTAATGTTCTGATGTATTATATGGTCACACACACACACACGAACCAGCACACACACACACACACAACACACACACACACACACACACACACACACACACACGCACACGCACACGCACGCACGCACAGGACGCGTGAGGGATATTAATTATTATTGCGAGGGGCAATTTTTCACGCAGTCAACTAACAAACTCGAGCAGCCTTGATAACGTGGAGCAAATTGAAAGTACAGGCTGTTGCAAGCTGATATATATATATATATATATATATATATATATATATATATATATATATATATATATATATATATATATATATATACATATGTCTTGCCGAATAAGTAAAATTGGTCAATTAGCAAGAACTCAATTAAAATTAAGTCCTTTCTAAGGTTTTCTCCTACATGTTTAAAGATATATTTTTTCATTTATGTTAATGTAAAATTAATAATTTCGTACCAAGAGAACCTTAGAAAACACAACTAACCTTATTATAAATAGCGCAATTTAATTTAGTCTAATCCAACTAAATATATTCTAGATAAGTTTATAATAATTTAATAATAAACAAACACAATGAAATATTTTTTTTTTTCGTTAGGTTCACAATGATGTTTGCGAAATTATTGCATACACAAATTTTCGCTTGCCTTATTCGGCAAGAATAATCGCAAACTTTACCTATTCGGCACGATATATATATATATATATATATATATATATATATATATATATATATATATATATATATATATATATATATATATATATATAATGTCATAGATGTGGACATGTCACTCTTCTTCTATCATTTTTAAATCTTTGCCATTCGTCATATCTTAATGATTTTCATCTTTCATCTTTCCTTTTCGTTCCATTATCAACAAGAATATATTTTTCCCTTCCACTAATCTCATTAATGCCGTAATTGCACCATTAATCGTTTTCACCCTACTTTATTACCCGATTATCATTTTTACTCCCCTAGTATTTTTTTCTATCAGACAATTTTTATTTCTTTTCTTTACTCTGGATCTTCTCAATTATTTTCTTGTCTTTCCCTCCCGTCTTCCAATTTCTCTCATCTCTTTCCCCCACCAGTTTTTCTTTGCTTATCTCTTCTTGGCCTTCCCTTTCGCCTCTGGCCTGGCAAGTGCTATTTATTTATTTTATCAACTTCCATTATCCCCTCCTTTTTTCCTCCATGTTTACCTCCTTCCCTCCATCCTTACTCTATCCTCCATTAATGGGCTATCAAATATCCACGTTCCATGTTCTATCTTCATGCTTCTTGCCTTTATGCTTGTTCCAAGTATTTACGTGCAACATGATTCCTAATCTCAGTTTGCACGTTTTCTATTCTTCGTCTAAATGCTTAAATCATGAACTCGGGTTCTTTTCGTACCCTTCCCACCTGCGTTACCTCTGCCCTCCCCCGCCCCATCGTCATTCTCCCGTGTGGAGGCCAATTCCCTCCTTTTTTTTCCCCTCCCCTCGGAATTTTCTTTTCCTGCCAGTATTCGGTGGGGTTTAAAACATTCCATTTTTCTGCCTAATGTCCACCCATCAGCTCTGATTAAAACTTGGCAGCTCACGGCATCTCCCCACAGTTCTCTCTCTCTCTCTCTCTCTCTCTCTCTCTCTCTCTCAAGCCTCACCCACAGCTTCCTCCCACAGCCCACTCCAACAGCTCCCCCACACACACACACACAAACACACACACACACACACACACACACACACACACACACACAGACCAACCTACCCACAACACTTGTCCCTAAATAGTCCACTTTCTCATAACGCCCACCTTAAACACAATATAACTAACTGTTTTCTACGTATTCCACTTCACTCACACCTTCCACACATATCAACACATTTCATGCCAGCCGTCATCCTAAGCTCCCTGCTCTTTCTTTTCCATCTATTTCCTACTCTTTAATTTCTTCCCTCTTTCCTTACCATCAATAAATTCTTTTTCCTCCTTTTGTTTTTTTACGACTTTTACAATATAGACTGTCTCTCCCCTGCCTAATCATGTTGCTCACGCAAGCTGCAATGATATATTGCAAGAGGCAACACATTCACGATCTCTTGAGTCACTCCCTTCAAGTGGAAGAAGTTGAAGTGTCTTGATGCTGGTGAAGTGCTCTTCATCCTAGGAATTGCTACAACTCTATTCTTTCTCGGACCAAATCATAGTGCCTACCAATTATGCCATTCCGTGGGAACTTTATGACCCTACGGATTTCACATTTTCTTATGGATATAATGACAAAGACAATATAATAATAATAATAATAATAATAATAATAATAATAATAATAATAATAATAATAATAATAATAATAATAATAATAACAAGAACAACAACCTGGAGTCACTGCCACAGAGTTTGAAAAGCACATCACTTTCAATTTACTTCACAGAATTAAGAGAGATAAGAGAAGTATTGCATATCTCAGCCTAAGACTGAAGCAGACTCCTCCTCTCTGCATACTTCAGCAGACTCGTCCTCTGCATACTTCAGCAGACTCCCATCGTGTCACAGTGCATCTTGCAATCATTCCCTAGCTGTACACAAGATAGCTGTGCGATGGGTTTTCTTTTAACATATCAATTTTATTTTTATTTTTAGCTTTTGTGGTAGCAAGTTGTGTGATCGATGGGCGAGTCTACTGACTATATGATTTACGAAGCTAGTGGCTTCACATTTAGAGAATATGCTTATCTTGTACAAGTTTTTTCATTAATGGCATCAGGTAAATAACTAGAAATTTGCAGTACTTGTGTAAACACAGTAAGTAGTTCAGTATTTATAGATATACATATATGGCCTCCTTGCCTGAGGTCAGCGAGGATATACACCGAGAGGTGTATATTTGTCCATGTATAAACACTGTGTTTGTTTTAATCCCTATTCAAAAAAATCGAGTATTCTTGACTGGTGGAGAACAGGTGGCGTGCAGTCTTGATGACCCCCGTGTAGTCGATAGGCTTTAAATTCCATTAAGCAACCAGCCAGTGTGGCATGCACATAGCAGTCATGTGCTCACCATGTTTAAGAAACTTTGCTCCAGAATGCATTTCGGTTGACCTGTAAGTTCTAAGTTAATATTCATGTTCACCTGAGAATAACGTCAGGAAAGTTTAATAACTGTTAAGAGTTTTACTGTAACGTTAATTTGACTAAAATAATATATAATCTTTATTTCTAAGGACTTATTCATTATTTTTACTTCTTCAGATTTTATTTTTGTTTTGTGGCAAATTGTTTATGCCTCTCAGTTTTTTTTTTTAAAGTAGACCCACTTAACAGCTCATCTTTGTATACTTCAAGAGATTCTTCTTTACATACTTCAGCAGGTTCTTTTTAGTATAATTCAGCAGACTCTTCTTAGTATAATTCAGCAGACTCTTCCTATTATAATTCAGCAGACTCTTCCTAGTATAATTCAGCAGACTTTTCTTAGTATAATTCAGCAGACTCTTCCTATTATAATTCAGTAGATTCTTCCTAGTATAATTCAGCAGACTCTTTCTAGCATAATTCAGCAGACTCTTCCTAGTATAATTCAGCAGACTTCGTATCGAATAAAACACATATAGCAGATCATGCTTAAGGGGACAATCTTTGACTCTGTGTAGAGCTTTATCCGGTCGTTAATATAGGTCTACACAGAGAGAGAAACGTTATCTCAATAAAATATTGTTCTGACGTTTCGTCATTTTGATTCGGGCTCCTCTCAGTTTCCTTCCCCTCTCTATGTCTTTATATTCCCCTTGTTGGTTATTTCTCCACCCACGTTCTTATAAAGTTGACCAAACGTTTCTATGATCCAGATTAAAGTATTATTCCTCGTTGTTAGTCAAGATCAACTTTCATTATTCCGTTTCATGTTCTTATCATCATTACCTGTTTTTCCTCCCTGTCTCTCATTCGTCAACTTTCGTCTACCCTTCCCAAGATTAATCAGTCTTCCTCTGTTCCCTCGCTACAGTTCATTTCCCACTCTCCACCTCTCCTCCCTCTCATTCATCATTGGACTTTCCCCTCATCATGACACCGGTTTTCATTCATTTCGTAAACCCACATCCGTACCCTTTGTGTAGGTCCGCCGTCAATTTCTTAATACTGTCTGAAGCAAATATTCGTTCCACCATTGCTGATAAGCTTGTCAACCTCTGTTCTCACCACTATCTTCCCCATACACCCCTTCTCCTCTCTGCTATCTGCTATTTTGCTGTTGATGGTGTTATTGTTGGTGCTCGTAGTAGTGGTGATGTCGCTGGCGTTGTTGGTATTTTGGTGTCTGTGTTTATGTATTCCTAGGTACCAAAGCTCCATGCAAAATGTACTGTTCTCCCTCTCCCTTCCATCCTCTTATTCTCTTGTTCAACTTCATGCTTCCCTTCCCTACAGTGTCCCCGTTTCTTATTCCTGTAACTAGTTACTTCTCCAGTGCACCCTAATTTCCTATACCACCCTATCTTCATCACACTATTCCCTACTTCTACTTTCTTCTCTACATTATTTCTTCATCTGTGCACTTCCTCTTCTATTTTTTTATCAGTCTCTCCTAACTCTCCTAGTCTTTTAATCTGTCTGTTACTCTTTCCCAAATCTTTATTTGTTTCATATATACGCCGTAAACTCATTTCCTAGGTGTATCATACACTTATTCATCATATCCTTTATACACCATTTAATATTTAATCAATTTGTTCATTCAGATATTCTATATTCAGTTCTCAAATGAATTGTCACTTTGTTATGAAAGTTAAGAGTGATGGGGCAAGTGAACTGCACTTCTCCCCAAGTTTTCTACTTCTTCTAAATCTTTTCTCCACACGAAACCTTTCCGGCCATCTCTGCATCCCTTTCAAATAAGCACCCTTTCAACACTCCTTCAACTATACTGAAATAGAATGCAGAACAAGCCACATGAGGATGGAAATCTTTAGCTCTGAATCTTTCGCACTCTCGTGCGTCGTCAGGAGCTATGCAATGTTGCAAGACAGCAACGGAGAGGAGGAGAAATTCCCTGAGGCAAGGCAGACGGTATCAGTGGCGGCCCATGATACAGTGATTGCCATTGTATTGCACTATACTGAAACAGTATTTTTTCACTATATAGCTACTAGGTATAGTGAAGAAAAGGCGATTTTTTTTTTTGATGAACAAGCTTACACTGGGACAAAGTTCAATCATTCAATCGCGTTACCAGTGGTTATTGTTCTAGACGGATGGTCCAGTGGTTATTGCACCAGACGGATGGTTCAATAGTTTTTGTACCAGACGGATGGTTCAATGGTTATTGCACCAGAGGGATGGTTCGGTTGTTATTGTACCAGACAAGTAGCCTAAGAAACTCTGGTTTAATTCTTGCTATAATGGCGATGTTAGTTTATAATTCTCGCTGGAGAGCAGTGTTAGGTTGCGAATCTTGTGCCAAAGACAGTGTTAGGTTGCGAATCTTGCGCCAGAGGCAGTGTTAGGTTGCGAATCTTGCGCCAGAGGCAGTGTTTGTTTTAAATTCCCGCTTGAAGAAATGCTAGTTTCTGCTTCTCGCTATGGAAGAAGTCTTAGTATTTATTTCTCTTTCTATAAATAGTGTTAAACTTTCGATTCTAGCTACGAAGACACACACACACACACACACACACACACACACACACACACACACTATGAGCCTAATACAATAACACTTTTCCTTCCCAGGTTCCTTTGAGACGAGGAGTTGGCCCCTTCTGGCCGGTTCCTTTTTTTATTTTCCTCCTCTTCCGTTTCACTTTCATCTTGCCCTTCGCTCCCTTCTTCTTCAATTTCGCTTCTCGCCCTTATCACATTTTTTTTATCCCTTTCTGCTTCCCTGTTAGTGAGTGCTCTCCAACATTTATCATTTATCCAGTTCGCACAATTCCTTATCACTTTGTTATATTAATTTCATTATTAATTAATTAATTTGTACTATCTCTCTCTCTCTAACTCTCTCTCTCTCAACATCCACCCATTATTGTTCTTTGTACGTCTCTTTCTCCCCATAAACGACCCTCCCATCATCCTCATCTTCCATTAATGGCATCACTTACCTTCCTCAAGGCAAATGAATTTGTTTCCTTCTCCTACAAATGACCATTTTCACCCATTCACCTTCTCATTGCCTCTTTATCGACCCTCATTACCCATCCTTCTTTCCGTCACTTTTAATCAAGAGAGGTTCTCTACCCTTCCTCTTCCTCATTATTTCTACTCATCTTTCAAGGTACGTAATAGGTAGCGTGTGTGTTTCGTGGTTACGAAGCCGAAGGATCGAGCCTGAACATCTGCATTAACTGAATAATCCACACGGATTTAGCCCTTCATATAAATAAATATATATATGATATATCCCTGAGATTAAGATGAATCATAGGGATGTTAGGAAGTATTTCTTCAGTCACAGAGTTGTCAGGAAGTGGAATAGTCTTGGAGGTGATGTAGTGGAGGCAGGGTACATACATAGCTTTAAGAAGTGGTATGATAAAGCTCATGGAGCAGGAAGAGTGACCTAGTAGCGACCAGTGAAGAGGCGGAGGCTAGCTGTGACTCGACCCCTGCAACCACAACTAGGTGAGTACACACACACACACCAAAATATTTCAACCAGGCAACGATGGCAACGAGAGTCCTCCAACTGACCAATCAGCTGCGGTTTTCCCTCGTTGTTTTCTTCCAGTTCACAAATGAGCTTCGTTCCTCCTCATTACGTCATCTTTCAACTGACCAATCACCATCGGCAATCCTAGCGATGTTTTCTTTTTCAGTTGACCAATCAGCTTCATTCTTCCTCATCAATGAAAAGATCAATCACATTCGGTCTTTCTCATACGTTATCGTTCAAATGACCGGTCAACTGAGGTGATGTATAGATGGGAAAAAAAAAAAAGTTTTGATTGGTGGAAATTTTTTGGGGTCATTTTAAGAGGTTGTTATGGTTCGTAGAATTTTAGGAGAGAGAGAGAGAGAGAGAGAGAGAGAGAGAGAGAGAGAGAGAGAGAGAGAGAGAGAGAGAGAAGAGAGAGAGAGAGAGAGTGAAAGAAAGGTGATGATGTTCGGGGAGCTTGGTGAAGGATGCTGTGTTATGCCTTAGCAGAAATGCTGTTGAACTGGATGTTGTGACACTCCATCTCTCTGACTCTGACACTCTCTCCTCTTTCTCTCCCACACACACATACATCATGTATCTTTTCTCTTGCTTTTCACCTATCTCCACAGTTCTTCCTCTTTCACACATTCCTCCTGCTGTTGCTTTCTCCCTTCTTCCTTTACTACATCCCTTTCTTTCCCTTCTACACTCCCTCTCCATCCCCCTCTTCCTCGTTAATTATATGTATAATAGCGCGCTAATGTCCATTTGCCCTTCATTCATTATAAAATGTAAATAGCTCCAAATTTTTACAGAGAAGAGAAGAGTGTTATTATTTATTCCTTTTTCAGGTGAGGAAGGGAGAGGGTGAACAAGCATGTAAAGTTTGGGTGACTGTGCTGGGGAGGGAGAGTGTGGGAGAATGTGGGGATGCAAGTGTAAGTGTGGGAGAATGTGGGGATGCAAGTGTAAGTGTGGGTGGTAAAGGCCAATGTGTGTATGTGACTGTGTGTGAGTTTTGTGGGAGTGAGAGAGATAGAGTGTGTGTGTGTGTGTGTGTGTGTGTGTGTGTGTAGGTAATCGCATGAGACACGTGTCTATAAGAAACTGTGGGAGGATAGAGTCTTGCAAAATATCACAGCTGTTAATATAGAAAAAAAAATTAGATCGTTCTTTAATACGAGAAACTTAGGAACGAAATAATAGCTTGGAAACACGGGAAATAATCGTGTTGTGTTTTACGGCAGAGTCAACAAAGAATGAAATGTGATATGACAAGCGAGGAACGAGGTAAAAAAAAATGTATGAATCAAAGAATGAAAGTTGTAATGAAATTAGCAAGAGTGGAGTGGGAATTTTCGAGGTATGCGAGCACTCTGACATAGTTTTACCATCTGTGTTTCTCCATACAACCTTAATCCCTGGTCTAGGGTGGTCTGGGGTGGTGTGGTGGCTTGGTCTGGGGTGGTGTGGTGGCCTGGTCTAGGGTGGTGTGGTGGCTTGGTCTGGGGTGGTGTGGTGGCTTGGTCTGGGGTAGTGTGGTGGCCTGGTCTGGGGTGGTGTGGTGGCTTGGTCTGAGGGTAGCCTGGTGGCCTGGTCTGGGGTGGTGTGGTGGCCTGGTCTGGGGTAGTGTGGTGGCCTGGTCTGGGTTGGTCTGGTAGCCTAGTATGGGTTGCTCTGGTGGCCTTGTCTGGGGTGGTCTGGTGACTTGGTCTGGGGTGGTCTGGTAGCCTGGTCTGGTGTGGTTTGGTGGCCTGCTCTGGGGTGGTCTGGTGGCCTGGTCTGAGGGTAGCCTGGTGGCCTGGTCTGGGACAACAGGTAACCCATCCCAGTCTCCACTTTCCCAAAGTTAACCTTTTAAATCAGAAACACTCGACCCATCATACACTTTACATTCACACTCACACACAATGTGACCTCTTTCCCTGCCCCAAGACTCTCAGACTCTCCCCCAATCAAAACCTGTAGAGCTCCATTACCTCTACATACAATATCACCTACCAGCCTCCCTTAAACTTCAAGCTAACTCCAATTGTACCTATTTCCACATAGGCAACCTTTTACCCCTTTCCCCAAAGTTGTCTCAAGGCTCCGTAAACAAATTATAATTAAATCTTTAACGAACTGAGTGAACTAAGGAATAAAATAGAAAGACAACCAGAATTACTGGAAGTAGCACATGTTAACTGAAAAAAATGGCAGAAATGGTAGAAACACCGCAAAGAGGCACAATATTATATGGAAGATCAAAGATTTTGGTGCCATGATTCTACAAGCCCAGATAAATAAACAGGTACCCCATAGAATAATAAAATTATTGCAATAATAATCAGAGAAGCCAGTCTTAGCAACGAATACTGAAAGTAAGTCTCCTAATCCTAGGAGGCTTGAACCATATATCAATTGAATAATACTCAATAGTCTCACAGAGAAGAGATATGGAGCGCAAAGTCAGTGGATACTGTGTCAAAGAACTTCCTTGTCCAGTGAGGATTAGGGGAGGAGGCAATCAAACTAGGTTCAGTTCAATATTCAGCTTCTGACTCTGACAATGATAAGGTGGAATACGAGGCACCCCTCGCTGGAAGCGAAGATTGCATACTGACATCTCAGTGTATATCAGCGGTGTTTTAAGTCGACAAGTACGTAAATAACACACACAGCATGCGGTTTATGGCATTTTGTTGAGGAGACATTTTGTTCACCAGGGACTTCACTCATTCTCACTAAGAATTGCTCAAGCCCCTGATAGACGAAAGTGTTCTCAATAAAATGCCATAAAATTTACGATGTATCTTATTGACAAGATATTTCAATAAATTCTGGAAGTACAAGTACGAGAACAAAAAAGAAAGATGAAAGTAGAGCAAAGGCTTTCATATTTATAAAAGATAAACGCGAGAGAATATAAGTTCTTCCCAGAAATACAATGTGAGAGACTAAGAGAGTGCAATACAATGTGAGAGACTAAGAGAGGCAATACAATGTGAGAGACTAAGAGAGGCAATACAATGTGAGAGACTAAGAGAGTGCAATACAATGTGAGAGACTAAGAGAGTGCAATACAATGTGAGAGACTAAGAGAGTGCAATACAATGTGAGAGACTAAGAGAGTGCAATACAATGTGAGAGACTAAGAGAGTGCAATACAATGTGAGAGACTAAGAGAGTGCAATACAATGTGAGAGACTAAGAGAGTGCAATACTATGTGAGAGACTAAGAGAGTGCAATACAATGTGAGAGACTAAGAGAGTGCAATACAATGTGAGAGACTAAGAGAGGGCAATACAATGAGAGACTAAGAGGGCAATACTATGAGAGCTAAGAGTGCAATACTATGTGAGAGACTAAGAGAGTGCAATACTATGTGAGAGACTAAGAGAGTACAATACTATGTGAGAGACTAAGAGAGTGCAATACAATGTGAGAGACTAAGAGAGTACAATACAATGTGAGAGACTAAGAGAGTGCAATACAATGTGAGAGACTAAGAGAGTGCAATACAATGTGAGAGACTAAGAGAGGGCAATACAATGTGAGAGACTAAGAGAGTGCAATACTATGTGAGAGACTAAGAGAGTGCAATACAATGTGAGAGACTAAGAGAGTGCAATACAATGTGAGAGACTAAGAGAGTGCAATACAATGTGAGAGACTAAGAGAGTGCAATACAATGCAGTGGATCACCGAGACAATTGGTACAAGAGGACAAAATGATCAATTACTTCGTACAGAAATCCAGACAAGTACTCTCAGTCATTTCCAGGTAAATACAAAACATGATTAAGAACAAGTGGTAATACTCTACGTATTTTAATGAGTAACTATAAACAGGTAATTATGACCCAAAAACCACAGGTAATTACAGTTAATTCCAAACAGGTAATTAGATAGAAAGGTTAACAGAAATTAGCAATAGCCCAGGTTTTAGATAATCAAACAGGCTGTCCGTTACAACAACAGAACAGCGCACTAAACAAGCGCAAATAAACGCAAAAAAAATAGACCGCTGTTAATCTCGCAGTAAAATTACCAAAGGAATAATTGATTTAATTAAATTAGCCCAAACTGCAGAGCAAAAACCACATGAGTGACTTTTCAATTATTGGGTGTTGGTGATGTAGCTTTATCATAATGAGACACGCCCGCACGCCCGCCCACCCGCCTCCACGCCCACACCCACGCCCTTCCCCACGTCCGCTTCCATTCTCGTCCTCTTCTGCATTTTATTTGTTCTCTCTAAATGACATACCATAGAACATTATTATTCCCATGTCTCTTAACTGTTTCTTATATACAAATATCCCGTACATAGGAGAGACTTTATTACGACGTTTCGGTCTGACTTGAACCACTAACTAGCCACACTAACACTCGAAGGTAAGGGAACCACCAGGATTTGGTGGTCCTTTGGGTTAAAGCGTCATGTGGTTCTCGCTGACCATAGGCGGGCCAGTACAACATGGGTTCGAGTCCTTGGCTAGCGCAGTGTTGTTATTGATCAATACCACTCGATATATATATATATATATATATATATATATATATATATATATATATATATATATATATATATATATATATATATATATATATAGTGGAAGACAGGGGCGAGACAAAGAGAGGAGGAAGTGGAGATAGTAGAGGTAGAGATAATGTTGTTAGTGAAAATAGTACAAAACCGTCTCTCTGCGTTCTTTATTCTGCGCTCGTTTTTAATTCTTCATTCTTCCCATGTTTGAACAACTGAACCTCAGTATGTTCCCGCTGAACATCATGTTGTTTTCTCCTCCTAAGACAACCTTACTGATATCGGATTGAAGATTTTCTTTGTAATTTTTACTATGACGACTTCTAATACTTATTTTGGTATCGTCAGAAGACGATACGGAGTATTCCTGGAGGATGTCCAGGGGGTCAACGCCCCCGCCGCCCGGTGCATGACCTGGCCTTGAGTACTGGAAACTTTTGATCTTTTTCCACATTTTCGCTTCATCTTTCGTGAACGATAACTAAATGAGTATGAAATATTATTATTATTATTATTATTATTATTATTATTAATATTATTATTATTGTTGTTGTTGTTAGTGATCACAAGAGTGCCTGGGGAATGAGAGGTTATGAAGTACGAACTATGGGAGTAAGGAATAGCTCAATTTCCTCGGATCATGAGACTCTCATTAGCATGAAGACTCCCTCCTTGGATCAAGAGCCCTCCTTTAAAGGCTGACAGACACTAGATATACGTCAACCCAGGAACCAGCCCAAGCCCTTGGATCAAAAGCCTCTCTTGGAAGGGTAAAAGGCCCTGAGTATACGGTACCCAGGATCCGCCGTTGATCCTCCTCAAATTCTGGTTATTAGAATGGTCTGGACCAAAGGCACGAGATATACACACAAGCGTTCTCTTGCAATTTCGGTGCTTGCTTGCTTTGCTTGCTCTCCTTTGCTTTCTATCTTAATTGCTTTGCCTTCTATCTTTACTTTGCTTGCTTTACTTGCTCTCCTTTCCTTTTTATTTAATTGCTTTGCCTTCTATCTTTCTTTGCTTGCATTGCTTGCTCTTCTTTCCTTTCTGTCTTATTTGCTTTGCTTTCTATATTTACTTTGCTTCCTTTGCTTTGTTTCACATCTGAGTTACTTTATCCTTCTTGTTTTATTTTACTTTGTATGTGAGTTATTTTGATTTTCTTCCTCTGCTTTGCTTTCTTAATTATTCTGTTTGTTTTCTATATTAACTTATTTGTTTGCTTTCATTTGCTTTTTATTTAAATTGCTTTGCTTGTTTTGATTTCCATCTGAAGTGTTTTGAGTTGCTTGTATTTTTAGTTTGTTTCCATTTTAATTTCTCTCCTTCGCTTGCTCTGATTTTTTTCCCCCCATAATTTGCCTGTTTGGCTTGCTTGCAGTCTGTATGTTAGTAGAGTCTCAAGAAATGATCATATTACGCACATACACACACACACACACACACACACGCACACACATACATACACAAACACATACACACACACACACACATACACACACAAACACACAAACACACACACACACTCATACCAGAAAAGTAAATTCATGTGAAATAGCTGGGTATCTTCATTGTGGAAACGTTTCGACAATGAAGATGCCTAAATGTTGCACACGTTTCTTACTCATCTACTTCACGGTCCATTGTATGCAATATAATGACACCCCTGGAATCACTCTCCTATCTCATTAAACTTCATTTTTTTCCTCACACCGTATCCTTTGAAGGTCTCGAAGCTGATGAACACTTGGTCGTATACTTGACGATATCCTTTAATGAAGTCTCCCAGGTCCGGCTGACAGTTTTCAGCACCTTGTACGACCCTCCCATACTGTGTGACGGAATATGACAGGGAAACATAGCTATCTTTTGTTCTCACTGTGTAGCCATCATAGAAAATAGGGCGGAAGAAGACTTTGTATAACTTCCGTATCACAGTCAACTACACTTACCTATCCCTCAACCCTTCCAGCCAACGCACTACCTTCTATTTTATGTTCTATGTAGTAACAGCCAGGTTAGGTGAATGACAATATGCAGGTTTTCCAAAGATTTTGAAGACTGGAAACTGAGGCTTTGTGCCGTGAGGCGGACTGTCAGGTCAACGTTCCCTTCGAAGGAGGTGTTTTTGATGTTTGAGAAGAGTGCGTGAAGCACTGAGTTGCACCTACTCTCACTCTCCTTGGGTTAATCTTGAGTACCTCCCTTTCCTCAGGTGCTGTGTGGCCTCTACAAATTTAACTCTTCCTCAAGAATTTAATAATAATAATAATAATAATAATAATAATAATAATAATAATACTAATAATGACAATATAATTAATAATAATCATTAACTCAGTCATCCATGGATTGCTCAGAAACATCGATAGCTTTGCTTCATTTTATTTACAATATCTTCCACAGTACTTACGTTGTTATTCAAAATTAGCTAACTCTTGCTCTCTTTCTATAACACACACACACACACACAGGGTGGATAGGGACAGGATGTTTCAGAGATTGGACACAGCAACAAGGGGACATAACTGGAAGTTGAAAACTCACTTGAGTCACAGGGATGTTAGGAAGTATTTCTTCAGCCATAGAGTTGTCAGGAAGTGGAACAATCTGGAGAGTGATGTAGAAGAGGTAGGATAAATATATATCTCTAAGAAGAAATGCAACAAAGTGGAGAAAGTGGACCTAGTAGCGACCATCGAAAAGGCGGGACCAAGAGCTGTAAATCGACCCCTGCAACCACAAATAGGTGAGTACACACACACACACACACACATATACACACACACCATAAATCGAGGGAGGTACACAGTGACGCCCCAGTAATGTATCGGCTGTAGTTATATATAAATCAAGCCAAAAGTTGAGGCTCTAAATTATTGGAGATACGTTCACTTGACGGCCCAATCCAGTGTTGGTGATGGTGGTTATTGATGGTAGTTACTGATCGTGGTTATTCGTGGTTGTTGAGAACAGTTAGTGGGTCGAGATATATATATATATATATATATATATATATATATATATATATATATATATATATATATATATATATATATATATATATAAAAAGTATGCCACATGGGTAGCGAAATCTAAAGCTGTAGATCTTTCCCACGCTCGTGTGTCGTCAGGAGCTTTTAATGTTGAAAGACAGCAACAGATTGGAGGGAAAATTCTCTGATGCAAGGCACAAGGTATTAATTAGTCTGTGTCGTGGGCTTCCATTGTTACCTTCTGCCTTTCCTCAGAGAATTTTCCCTCCAATCTGTTGCTGTCTTGCAACATTGCAAGCTCCTGACGACGCAAGAGCATGTGAAAGATCTAGAGCTAAAGATTTCCCTCCTCATGTGGCTTGTTTTGCATATAAATATATATTACACACGCGCGCGCGCACACACGCACACACACAAACACTCACACACACACACACACACACACACACACACACACACACACACACACACACACACACACACACACTTCTCCCGCAGGGAGATATAGAACTCTTGGTGAATATTATAAAGGGAAGCTGAAAAAAAATGCATAAGTGAGGAAGAGAGGCAAGGATGAGGAAGTGAGGGAAAATGAAGGGGAGGAGAGAAGAGAAGGTGGGAGGGGAAGAACCTATCTCCCCCCCACACAAATGATCCACACGGCTAATTCAGGAGTTTAATTGGTTATTAGGCCTGGTGGTTAGTGTAACCCCGCGCGCTGCTCTGTTGATACTGACGAACGAGACACTAATGGGGTTCCAGGCACTTCCGGAGCCTACATTGTTTTGCCTGTTACTAGCGGGAGTCGACCAATGAGAACACGCCTGTCTCTCCTCCTACCATTTTGATTGGCTCAGAATCACCTGCAACAAGACGCCGGCGATCTTCATTCTAAACAGCTTCTCCTTTTATCTCCTTTTGTGTTCCCCGTAAGTATACTTAAGAAAAGTGAACCATGAGTAATTCAATATGTACTTTTATAAGTGGACGCAGTTAGTGAGGGCGGGGAGTATTTCTACGCAACTAATTGAGGGGTATTATGGCCGAAGTAACTTGTGGAATCCTCATTGTTATACCTGAGCCATTCCGGTAACGGCTCGCTCGCATTGCATTCATTATCGGCGATTGGGATTCCACGAGGGGCAGATTAGGGATTAGTGCAGGCCCAATCCGCTCCCTTCAAGCGCCATCAATGAGGCCGTTTCCGAGGTCCACCGCTTATGTGCATCACAATTTTCGTCCAGAAACTGTGTAATTTTGGCAACTATTATTCAATTTAACTCAAAGTATTTCGTGTCCATCAAAAAAACGTCTTCTTAGGGGACGTAGACGTTAAAGGACGTACGTACTAGGACGTACAGAGATATAAAATACGTAAGTATGTATGAATGTTTGGACTTGATAATTTTCTCTCCAAATTGAAGATCTATTAACATATGAATCAATCTGTATTAGGATTCCCTAGTGAGGACAGGACGTGTTCAGAATGTGATTTGTGGCAACAGAAGCACCTAAAACAATCTTTGGCGATGAACAATTTCTCATTTCATAACATTGTGGCGCTCTGGGCGCACCGTTAAAGTGATTGAATGCCCTTATGTAATTACAAATTTGTTCTCGTATGATGATTATGCAATTTTTTGAAGAGCGTGAAATCACACTTAATAATAAATTATATATATATATATATATATATATATATATATATATATATATATATATATATATATATATATATATATATATATATATATATATAATGTCGTGCCGAATAAGTAAATCTTGCGATTTTGGCTTAAACAGCAACGCACTTCTTGCCTAATAGGACAAGCGAAAATTTGTGTATGCAATAATTTCGCAAAAATCATTCTGAATCTAAAAAAAAAAAATATTTCATTGTGTTTGTTTATTATTAAATTATTGTAAACATATAAAATATATTTAGTTGGATTAGGTTAAATTAAATTGTTCTTGTTATAATAATTTAAGTAAGTTTCCTAATGTTCTTTTGGTACAAAATCATTAATTTTTAAATTTACATAAATGAAAAAAAATATTTTTTTAAACGTATAAGAGAATACATTAGAAAGAACTTAATTTTAAAAGAGTTCTTGCTAATTGACCAGTTTTACCTATTCGGCACGAATATATAATTTTTTAACAAAATTGTAAGGCAGTGTCTTGTGTTTTGTGACGTATATCGCAGCGTTTACCTTTAGTTTAATAATGTTATTTTGTCAAATCGACTTATAGATTTGTTTACAGTAATGAACTTAGACTAATGTATGTTATCCAACTTAAGTTCATTTACGGGTTAAAGCGTCGTATCCCACTTCAATCCATTTCCAGGGTAGGATCTGTTATCCAACCTCAGTTAATTTGCAGGCTGAAAGCCGTTATCCAAGCTCAGTCCAGTTCTAACACCCACCCTATAATGCGACATACAACAGTCAACTAACACCCTGGTACCTACTTACCGCTAGGTGAACACGGGCGACAGATGTTAGGAAACAAGTGTCAGTACCTCAGTTGTGAGACGAAAGATCTCTCATTCGAGGCACGAGGCACTTTTAACAGTTCTTGTTTGTGTCTAAAAAAAAAAAATTCCTTTTCTCAAAGTTCTGAATGAGCTCCTGTCATAGTCTCCATTTCCTAAGGGTAAGCAACTTTGAACCTTCCTTCATAAGTTCTAGTTTTTTTAAAGAAAGTGCAACACAAGCTTCGTCCATCTCCCCGGCATCTCTTCCTCTAGCTTGTTCTTTATTATGTAATTTAGGGATAGTGTATGTATACTGAGAGATACACACACTTCTTGGTGTGTATACAACGAGAGACACTCAGCTGTTTTATGGACAGTAAGAGATATACACCTCTAAGTGTATATGCAGTGAGAGATTCAAACCTCTATGTTTACACCGAGATATATCAACTTCTCAATATGTATATACATGGGGAGATACACACACCTCTGTATATATATATACACATCCAGGGTGTGCGAGAGTAGGTTTGTGTCACTGTGATATAACTGTTTACAAGGGCTGTCGATAAGCCGTGTACGAGTCGATGATACACAGGGGTGTACGATACTTGAGAGAGAGAGAGAGAGAGAGAGAGAGAGAGAGAGAGAGAGAGAGAGAGAGAGAGAGAGAGAGAGAGAGAGAGGATGACTCTAAGACACACCCAAGTCACCCTACACCGAGACTCTTCTAAAACACCGAGGTTAACAGGTGAACGATCTCGCTAACACAGAAAAGTGCTACGCATAGCCACTGCAATTAACGAAATTAGCTTAAACTCTGCAAAAAAATATTATGGAAATTACAGAGAACTTTCGTAGTCGGTCCCATTATTGCTAGATGATATAATTAGCAGGAAAAGTGATATGTTAAAATAATTGAGTTTGTTGATGGATATTAAAAAGTGAAAAATGGCAGCACTTAAGGCCATTATTACCCTTAATGCCGTAAGAAGCAATTCACTACAAAAAAGGATGGAATAATGTGCTTTTTACAAGCAATAGTGACAGGGATAGTCATCAAGCAATCTGATAACTGCTCTAACAGGTGATGGGATAGTCATCAAGCAATCTGATAACTGCTCTAACAGGTGATGGGATAGTCATCAAGCAGTCTGATAACTGCTCTAACAGGGGAAGGGATAGTCATCAAGCAGTCTGACAACCCCTCTAACAGGCGAAGGGATAGTCATCAAGCAGTCTGACAAGTGCTCTAACAGGTGATGGGATAGTCATCAAGCAGTCTGATAACCACTCTAACAGGCGAAGGGATAGTCATCAAGCAGTCTGATAACCACTCTAACAGGCGATGGGATAGTCATCAAGCAGTCTGATAACCACTCTAACAGGCGATGGGATAGTCATCAAGCAGTCTGATAACCACTCTAGCAGGTGATGGGATAGTCATCAAGCAGTCTGATAACCACTCTAGCAGGTGATGGGATAGTCATCAAGCAGTCTGATAACCACTCTAACAGGCGATGGGATAGTCATCAAGCAGTCTGATAACCACTCTAACAGGCGAAGGGATAGTCATCAAGCAGTCTGATAACCACTCTAACAGGCGATGGGATAGTCATCAAGCAGTCTGATAACCACT
The DNA here is from genome assembly GCA_009830355.1 of Cherax destructor. NCBI lineage: Eukaryota > Metazoa > Arthropoda > Malacostraca > Decapoda > Parastacidae > Cherax > Cherax destructor. The sequence continues at coordinate 73,501 of WNWK01000135.1, forward strand.
CTAGCAGGTGATGGGATAGTCATCAAGCAGTCTGATAACCACTATAACAGGCGATGGGATAGTCATCAAGCAGTCTGATAACCACTCTAACAGGCGATGGGATAGTTATCAAGCAGTCTGATAACCACTCTATCAGGCGAAGGGATAGTCATCAAGCAGTCTGATAACCACTCTAGCAGGTGATGGGATAGTCATCAAGCAGTCTGATAACCACTCTAACAGGCGATGGGATAGTCATCAAGCAGTCTGATAACCACTCTAGCAGGTGATGGGATAGTCATCAAGCAGTCTGATAACCACTCTAACAGGCGATGGGATAGTCATCAAGCAGTCTGATAACCACTCTAACAGGCGATGGGATAGTCATCAAGCAGTCTGATAACCACTCTAACAGGCGAAGGGATAGTCATCAAGCAGTCTGATAACCACTCTAACAGGCGATGGGATAGTCATCAAGCAGTCTGATAACCACTCTAGCAGGTGATGGGATATTCATCAAGCAGTCTGATAACCACTCTAACAGGCGATGGGATAGTCATCAAGCAGTCTGATAACCACTCTAACAGGCGATGGGATAGTCATCAAGCAGTCTGATAACCACTCTAACAGGCGAAGGGATAGTCATCAAGCAGTCTGATAACCACTCTAACAGGCGATGGGATAGTCATCAAGCAGTCTGATAACCACTCTAGCAGGTGATGGGATAGTCATCAAGCAGTCTGATAACCACTCTAACAGGCGATGGGATAGTCATCAAGCAGTCTGATAACCACTCTAACAGGCGATGGGATAGTCATCAAGCAGTCTGATAACCACTCTAACAGGCGAAGGGATAGTCATCAAGCAGTCTGATAACCACTCTAACAGGCGAAGGGATAGTCATCAAGCAGTCTGATAACCACTCTAACAGGCGAAGGGATAGTCATCAAGCGGATTATTAAATATTCTGAGAACGTAGTTAACAAGCAGGTTGTTAAGTCATATAGAAGATGTAATTATAGTTAATAGAAGATTGTAATAGCCCCAGCTATAATTATAGCTGTTAGGAAAGATGTTAAGCATTTTAACAGCCGGTGGTATAGATATTAAACAAGTTGTTGAGCTCTATTATAACCGTAGTTGTACCACCATATGTCAGGAAAGCGTAATAACGCGATTGTAAACAAACCAGGGAACAGGTGGGATTTGAACTCATGGAGAGGAAGTCGTAAAACTCCAGACCAATGCGTTTCACGACTAGAGTTTTTTTTTTTTTTACTCACTCGTCATGCATTCAAACCCCACCCGCTCCGTGGTTCATACTACCTTAGTTAAACATCCGTAGTTATACAACTGTAGTTAGTCAGTCAGTCAGTCAGTCAGTCAGGCAGGCAGGCAGGCAGGCAGGCAGGCAGGCAGTCAGGCAGTCAGGAAGGAAGGCAGGCAGGCAGGCAGGCAGGCAGGCAGGCAGGCAGGCAGTCAGTCAGTCAGTCAGTCAGTCAGTCAGTCAGTCAGTCAGTCAGTCAGGAAGGAAGGCAGGCAGGCAGGCAGGCAGTCAGGCAGGCAGGCAGGCAGGCAGGCAGGCAGGCAGTCAGGCAGGCAGGCAGTCAGGCAGGCAGGCAGGCAGGCAGGCAGGCAGGCAGTCAGGCAGGCGCAGGCAGTCAGGCAGGCAGGAAGGCAGGCAGGCAGGCAGGCAGGCAGGCAGGCAGGCAGGCAGGCAGGCAGGAAGGCAGGCTAGCTTGCTTTAGGCAGGCCACCCACCTACCCAGCAGTGGGTCCCCATCTTAGAGTATAATTCATGGGATGTCGTCACTTAATTAATAGTGTGCTGGCCTCGTCTGTATTGCTCAGGCATTATCTCTCTGAGGTACCAGGAGCTGCAATGTGATTATTGACTCCGGAGCCTCAAATATATTATGCAAACGATACTGCTGCTCTCCTCCTCCTCCTTCTCCTCCTCCTCCTCCTCCTTCTCCTTCTCCTTCTCCTCCTCCTCCACCTCCTCCTTTTCCTCCTCTTTTACCTTCTCCTCCTTTTCCTCCTCCTCCTTTTCCTCCTCCTCCTTCCCACCCTTCTTTCTCTATCTCTCTCTTTCTCTCTCACATACAAACTAGTCAAACATTAATCTAAGGATTTTTAACATCTCTGAAAGACTCGTCTTATTGAGTCTTTGTCTACTTTGAAAGATTCATCTAATTTAGAAGCTTCATCTATTTTGAAAGAGTCCTGAAGGCGACCTTTACTTTCAAAGTCTCATGTTCTTTCACAGTATCTTCTTTCTTTGAAATTTGCGGCTACTTCGACAAGCTACTTTGAAAAGCCAAAATACTTTCAAAGTGCCTTTTTTATCTTCAAAATGCATCTTGGATTAAGAGAAAATAATTTGCATTTTTTTTTTTTAGACTGAGCGAAGAATTTGTAAGCGTTTCCTATTTATTTCCATTGAAATTATTTTTCACTGCTTTTATTTTTATAATGGTTGTCACTTTTCGATGCCTAGAAATATTTCGGAAAATATCGGTTAATGAAGAAACAGACATCCTCATCTGACCTAAATTGTATTATTAACAGAAATAATTCGTGTTCTCAATTACCATGAACATTATATCAAATTATCATGAAACAATGATCGAATTAACACGAAAAAAATTATTGAGATTATAATGAAAACAATGATAACATTATCGTCATCCTGCTGCTGCTGCCGCTGCTGCCGCTGCTGCCGCTGCTGCCGCTGCTGCCGCTGCTGCTGCTGCTGCCGCTTGTCTCTTCAGTGGCTGTTCGTCAAACTGCTGCTGCTGCTGCTGCCTCTACAACCTGCTGCTACTAATTCCTCTGCTGCTGTTCCTGCTGTTGTGCTGCCGCTTCTGCTACTATTACTGCCATTGCTGCATTCGTTTCTGCTATTCACTCTGCTGCTGGTGCTGTTCCTGCCGTCCCTGCTGCAGTCCCTGCTGCTGTTCCTGCCGTCCCTGCTGCTGTTCCTGCCGTCCCTGCTGCTGTTCCTGCCGTCCCTGCTGCTGTTCCTGCCGTCCCTGCTGCTGTTACTGCTGCTGTTACTGCAGCTCGCCCAACTCCAACACCAAAACATTCACAGGAGGCTTTTAGACCAGAACTCAAAAGACAGAAAAAACAATAAATGTCGTTTTAACTTCCCCATCCTATCGGCAGAGTCAATCCAAACTCTTTGAAGTCAAATTTAACGGGACATTACTATTCCTTTTGTATTCGGGGCGTGCAAATAAATGATTAGAAACGTGCACTTCTGACGCTTTGTATTTTACGAAAGAGGTAGAAAATAAATCTAAACCAGTCTGCGTGAATATTAAATTAAATGTATTATTTTTAGGCATTTCAGATTTTCACCTAAAGAAAATTACAATATATATATATATATATATATATATATATATATATATATATATATATATATATATATATATATATATATATATACTATATAGGTAGAATGGAAGGGAATAAAGCAGGTGGGATTAAAGCAAAAATGTTAAAAGCTGGTGAAGATACAGTTTTGGAATGGTTGGTGTATTTGTTCAATATACTGTATGCATGAAGGCAGGGAGGGAACATGCATAGTTCCTTTGTAGAAAGTAAAAAGGGGACAAAATGAGTGCGAGAATTATAGGAGGCTAAGCCTGTTAAGTATACCCGGTAAAATGTTTGTTAGAATTATTGCTGAAAGAATTAAGGGTAAGCCATAAAGTAGGACTACAAAGTAACAAGGAGGATTTAGGAAGGGTGGGGGATGTGGAGACCAAGTGATTTAAAATGAAGCACATTAGTGTACTGTATTTAAAGGTAAGGAACTTTTTGTTGCATTTATGGATTTAGAAAAGGCATATTATAGGGTGGATAGGAGAGCTATATGGCAGATGTTGCAAATGTATGGACTAGGTGGTAGGTTATTAAAAGCAGTGAAGAGATTTTATGTGGATGGCGAAGCTCAGATTAAGGTATGTATGAGAGAGGGTGTTTAATGTATTTACAGATACGGTTATAAAAGAAGTGAATGCTTGAGTGTTGGGGAGATATGTGGATTTAAAAGCAAATTAATTAGATGCAAAGTGGGAGTTGTCATAGTTGATCTTTGCTGATGACACGGTTCTTTTGAGAGATTCTGAAAGAGAAATCGCAAATGATGGCGGACGAATTTGGGACGGTATGCAAAAGAAAATAAAAGTGAATGTAGGAAAGAGAAGGTAATGATAGAAAAAATCTAGACAATGGAAGATAAGACGTCAGACTGGAGGGACAATGGAAGGAGTAAATGTGTTTAGTTATTTAAGAGTGGACATTCAGCTTTTGTATTATTCATCCAAATAACACTTATTTTTTAATCAGGAGACGGAGTTAGCCCTCTTCTGAAAGGAAACTCACATGAGTGTGTACACACAAACAAGTACTTGCACACTGATATGTGTAGTGTGTACTGGGTGTTAGTAGTGACAAGATGCACCCGTCATCTTACGTGTTCACGAGAGAGAAGGAACAGACACCAGCAATTCTTCCAGAGTCTAAAAAAAATACAAATTTCAGTTTCACACAGGTCAGTAGTACCCTCGTGAGTGATTGCTGTCTACTAGCCTACTACTACTACTACTACTACTACTACTACTACTAATAATAATAATAACAATAATAATAATAATAATAATAATAATAATAATAATAAAAGATATAAACTGTAAATTATTATTCTCATAATTTTGTGTTTAAAAGGAAAATCGCTGTCACTTTCATTACACTTTCAAACTGCAGTTTCTTGCACATTTTCACAGTCATTACAAATTAATTACATTTACCTTCGACGATAAGCTTTGAGTTACATTGTTATTCTAAGAATATGTAAGCGTAATTCTTATTCTTTTAGGCTTTAAGTAAAGAGGAAATAATGTTAAAAATATGAATTATGTCTATATCATATTCAGTGTCTTAGTTATCATTTATTTTATTGTTTATCTTATTGTTTATCATGTTCATTGTATACTGTTATAGTTTCAGAATGTGTGTTTGTTACTGTGTCACTGTCACTTTTACAACAGTACCGTCATTGTCACTTTCACAACAGCACCGTCAACGTCATTTTCACAACAGTACCGTCAACGCCACTTTCACAACAGTACCGTCAACGTCACTTTCACAACAGTACCGTCAACGCCACTTTCACAACAGTACCGTCAACGTCACTTTCACAACAGTACCGTCAACGTCACTTTCACAACAGTACCGTCAACGTCACTTTCACAACAGTACCGTCAGCGCCACTTTCACAACAGTACCGTCAACGTCACTTTCACAACAGTACCGTCAACGCCACTTTCACAACAGTACCGTCAACGTCACTTTCACAACAGTACCGTCAACGTCACTTTCACAACAGTACCGTCAACGTCACTTTCACATCATCACCGTCACAAAAACACCATCCTAAAATACTGACCAAAAAAAAAAAACAGCTGGAAAGCGCATTACCTCATCTATATATGTTACGCCAGGCCCTAAAGGATAGTAGGACTCCATCTATATCCCTCCCTATCCCTCCTCCATTCTATCCCCTTTCCATCCGTTCCCCCTTCCCCGTTCTTCACGCCGAGCAATAGAGTGCCCTGCGACGGGGGTCTGCAAGGGTGAAAATACCCGTATAGAGGAGTGTGGGAGGGGACCTTATGGCTACTTGTTGCTTGGTCCATCCTGTGGTACACACACGCCCATATTTTGTCGAAATGGTGAAAGCTGCTACGATATTGTTGGGGGCTTGTTGGTGCTGGTGGGGGAGGGGGGAATGGGAGGGGAGGAGGAGGGAGAAAAGAATAGGGGATAGGATGGGGGAGGAGTGGTGGAAGAATGAAAGGAGGAATAGTGATGGAATGGAGAAGGAATTGGGGAGGGGGGGAAAGGGGAAGGAGTGGTGGAGATATAGGATAGTGATGGAGGAAGGAGGGGAAGGGTAAAAGGAGGAGTGAAGAGAGATAGGAAGGGATGATGGAAGGATAGGAAGGGATGAAGAAGGGTTAAAGGAGGGATAGGAGTTAATGAAGGAGGGATAAGAAGGGATGAAAGAGGTATAGGAATAGATGAAAGGGGGGATTGGAAGGGGTGAAGGATGAATAGGAATTAATGAAGGAGGGACAGGAAGGGGTGAAGGATGGATAGGAATTAATGAAGGAGGGATAGGAATGGATGAAGGAGGAATTGGAAGGGATGAAGGATAGGAAAGCATGAAAGAGAGAGATGGGAGGGGATGAAAATGGATTAAGGAGGAATAGAAAGAGGTGAAGGATAGGAAAGGATGAATCAGGAATATGAAACTAATATATATCAACGCCCCTTCCCTTTATGGAAGGGAGAGCGGGAATTGATGCTTACAGAGCTCTTGATCCAAGAAGCTGGATCTACCCCCCTCTTTCTTGGAAGAAATCAGTCTCAACTCCCATCCATGTAAACTCCATAACCCCTGCGGGATTAGCGCTTCCCCGTGATTGCACAACTGCACACATGAGTGCATCTGAGTGGATGTGTCGGGTTGTCTCCCCTCTCCCTCACTCTCTGCAACCTGTCCTTTTACTGAATCTTGCAATATTCGTCTCAATGTTGCACTTCCCATGCATTCAGATGCAGTCGTCTGGCTTGAACTAGCTTTTAACTCTGTTAACGCTCTCCCCCTGATAAAAGACACACACACACACAGCTTTAAGAAGAGGTACGATAAAGCTCATTGAGCAGGGAGAAAATGGACCTAGTAGCGACCATCGAAGAGGCTGGCCAGGAGCTGTGGATCGACTCCTGCAACCACAAATAGGTGAGTACACACACACACATACAAATATTCTTGGGACTGAATCAGATGTAGCCCTGTTTACTGATTTAAAATTAATAAAAACAAACAGATGAAGACAGTGAGAAGCTCTAAATGAATCTGGACAAACTGCAAGATCACTCGGATTAGTGGTTGCTTAAATTCAACCCCAGCAAATGAAATGTTATTAAGATAGAGAGAAAAAAGGCAAGAAGACTGGACATGGGGTACAGACTTAGGGTGACAGAGGCTGTGCAGACTTCACTGAGAAAGACCTTGGGGTGAGCATAGTTAGGTGTCATAAAGCTCAACGAAGAATCATTCCGGGATTATTATGCAATTTATATCTGGCCCTTGTTAGAGTACGCAGCACCAGTATGGAACACAACCTGAAAAAAGCATGATAAAAATATAGAGAAATAGCATAAGTATGCAATAAGGAATTGTTGCGAATGTAATAGTATGACCTACGAGAGCCTGACGAAACTGAATCTAAGGACACTGGAGGAGCAAAGAATCAGTGGAGACATGACAAGTACATTCAAAATACTCAGAAGAATTGGTAGCATAGATAGACGAGAAACAGATACTCTTGGACACAGCTGGAAGTTAAAGATAATGAGCGACGGTTATGTCAAGAAGTATTTCTTCAGCCTCAGAGAGGTCGGGAAACTGAATGATCTCCATAAAGTGGAGGCAGGCTTTATACATAATTTTAAGAGCAGGTACGAAAGAGCCAATGAGGCTAGGGAGTGAATATGGCAAGCGGTAAATTAAAAAGCGGAGCCAGGAGCTCTGACCTAACTTCTGCAAATACATGTATGTAACTATATACACACACAGAGGGCTGGGAGCTGAGTCTCAACATCCGTAAACGCAAATCAGTGAGCACTCACACACAGACATACAGACACACACGTACACATATACATACAGACACACACATACACATACATACATACAGACACACACATTTACATATATACACACAGACACACACACATACACATATATACACATACATACCAACAGACACAGACACACATACCCACAGACACAGCCACACACGCACACACGCACACGCACACGCACACACACACACACACACACAGCAGTGTTGGTTCTCCGGACCTGGCCAACAGTTAGACAAACCCTCATCTTGTTTGCTTTTTAAATTGGATTGTTACTCGCCTCTCTGGCGGCTGTATTGACAAGAGTGATTGCTAAATAACTACTCTAATTTTATAGGTTACAAAATACAAAATCCTTTTCACTCCCCGCTGAAGGAGGAAAGAACTTAATTATATTTAAACATCGTCACTACTCAAGGATGTGGGAGAGTGAGAGAGAGAGACAAAGAGAGAGAGAGAGAGAGAGAGAGAGAGAGAGAGAGAGAGAGAGAGAGAGAGAGAGAGAGAGAAGGCGTGAACCTAAATTTGAAATATATAGGAACAGGTTGGTTTTAAAGGCTTTTACTGCTCCGTTTATTCACTTATAAAAATTTATTTAATTTTAATAAGTGACTGATTGAAAATTGAGAAAATGGTCACATGCAAGTCAGTGCTTCAACAAAAATGAAACAGACTTAATCTGCACCAAAAAAAAAAAAAACACTTCTATCTGTACTATAGTACAGAATTCTATAACATGAAAAGAAATTATAACTAAAATCTGAGAAAGCTTAAAGCTATGATGGCAGAAGAATACATATCATAACGCCGTAGCTGGTATAAATCACAAAATACACACTTATGAAAAGGAAATTTAAACGACGTTTCGGTCAGCTCTGGACCATTATTAAATCATTTGTGTTGGAAGATCACCAGACACATGTGAGGTGTAATATATAAGAAAGGTGCAGTCCTCGTGATCCTTGATTTTCTTATAGACGTGAATGCTGAACAACCACTGTGAAAAATAGTGAAATTCCTTATCACAATTCCTTGATAATGTGATTTCTTACATTTCTTACATTTCTCACACAGTTAACAGAGATCTGTAGTGGAGGCAGGATCCATTCATAGCTTTAAGAAGAGGTATGATAAAGCTCATGGCGCAGGGAGAGTGACCCAGTAGCGGCCAGTGAAGAGGCGGGACCAGGAGCTATGTCTCGACCCCTGCAACCACAACTAGATGTGTGTGTGGTGCCGAATAAGTAAAACTTGCGATTTTGGCTTAAATAGCAACGCTCTTCTTGTTGCCGAATAAGGAAAGCGAAAATTTGTGTATGCAATAATTTCGCAAAAATCATTTTGAATCTAACGAAAAAAAAAAAAAAATTTTTGTTTTGATTAAATTATTATAAACTTATCTAAAACATATTTAGCTGGATTAGGCTAAATTAAACTGCGTTTGTTATAATAAGGTTTGGTAAGTTTTCTAAGGTTCTTTTGGTACAAAATTATTAATTTTTACATTAACATAAATAAAAAAAAATATATCTTTAAACGTATAAGATTTTTCTTTAGAAAAGACTTAATTTTAAATGAGTACTTGCTAATTAACCAATTTTACCTATTCGGCACGATATATATATATATATATATATATATATATATATATATATATATATATATATATATATATATATATATTTATTTATTTATTTATTTATTTTTTTATTAAACAAAGGGAGTGAGGGTAGCACTGACGGAAGGGAAGCACAATTAATCAGCCAAAAAATGCCAGGTACGCTGGAGGAAAAACACAGGTATAATCTATCTAATTACGGCGAGAATCCCGGGTATTCAATGCATTTGGTGGCTCTTAATGGTAGGGAAAGGGAGGGATGGAAGGAGGGTAGGAGGGCATGATGGAGGAGGAAGAATGGTGAGGTTGTAGAGAGGAAGGAGGGAGAGAAATACAAAAATGGAGAGCGAAAGGAAAAGATAAGGGAGATGGGGTAATTGATAGAAATGGATGAATAAGGAAAAGGGAGAGAGAGAAGAGTGAGAGGGTGGGGAGGCAGAGAAGACTGAGAGGGAGGGGAGGCAGAGAAGAGTGAAAGGGAGGGGGAGGCAGAGAAAAGTGAGAGGGAGGGAGAGGCAGAGAAGACTGAGTGGGGAGGCAGAGATGACTGAGAGAGTGGGGAGGCAGAGATGACTGAGAGGGTGGGGGAGGCAGAGATGACTGAGAGAGTGGGGGAGGCAGAGATGACTGAGAGGGTGGGGGAGGCAGAGATGACTGAGAGAGTGGGGAGGCAGAGATGACTGAGAGGGTGGGGAGGCAGAGATGACTGAGAGGGTGGGGGAGGCAGAGATGACTGAGAGGGTGGGGAGGCAGAGAAGACTGAGAGGGTGGGGAGGCAGAGAAGACTGAGAGGGTGGGGAGGCAGAGAAGACTGAGAGGGTGGGGGAGGCAGAGAAGACTGAGAGGGTGGGGAGGCAGAGAAGACTGAGAGGGTGGGGGAGGCAGAGAAGACTGAGAGGGTGGGGGAGGCAGAGAAGACTGAGAGGGTGGGGGAGGCAGAGAAGACTGAGAGGGTGGGGGAGGCAGAGAAGACTGAGAGGGTGGGGGAGGCAGAGAACCGGTAAATATGACGGTGACGAACTGATCGATTCTTTATGAATCAAGATAATTATGATGATAATGACGAGGACATCAACAATATTGATGATGATTGTCATTATACACATAATATCTCATCTCCTGTCCCTTAATACTTTTATTACCACTATATGATATCTTCTAGTCTCTCTGTCTATGTCTGTCTCTGTCTGTCTCTCTCTCTCTCTCTGTCTGTCTCTCTCTCTCCATTTCTTCCTCTTCCTCTTTCCATCTTTCCACTCGATCTCTCTCCCTCTCCCTCCGTACACTTGGTTACCTTGACGTTACATCAATCACAGAGACTCTCCGTCTTGTGTCTCTCAGAGATTTGTATATTCTTGTTAGCACCTTATTGATACCCTCGAATAAAAGTCGCAGTACAGTGGCTGAAATAATTGACAGTTGAAGTAATTTGCAATGGAGGCTTTATGCGACGTTTTGCTTATTTATATCGGACTGAAACATCATCTAAAGATTCCTATTCATAGTATGGTTTATTAGTGAGCTATTGAGCCAGTTCGAGTGGCAGTTCCTTGAGAGTATTGTTTTGAGGGCCTTCTTGCAGTTGCAAAATATGCATTTTTCAACCTATGCTTAAACACGGAATGAGTTCAGATGCAGCCCATCCTGCCTCACAAAGTTAACACAGATCTGTGACAAACTGGTTGAGATCAGGACGAAAGTGCGAGCAAGACTGCATTTTCTTAGGCTTCAGGAAGGCCTTTGACATTGTACAGTGACATTGAAGAAAGGCTGAACAATGATAGAGGGAGCTTAGTAGCATGAATGCCGGAGGATCTGAAGGACAGAATGCAGATTTTTTAAGATTTATATGAAGAGCTATGCACGTGTCGATCATTCAACAATGTATTAATTGTGGAAACTCATTCCTAAATCGGCTATTCGTGAATATGTATCCGATGAGTCAGGATGTTCGTAAGTGGAATAAATAAAGTCACGGTGAGGAACTGGCATAATGAATAATTATTAAGTGGTGACTTCTCCCATGGGTCAGTTTTTGCTCCCTTAATTGTCATGAAATATGGGAAAAACCTACCTAGAAGGACTGACACCATGTCAATGGTCGCAAACGATTCAAAAACTAACGAAGAAGACACGAAGTAAACTATATAGCAGGAAACATGGAAAGGCTACAATATTTTTCAAGCAAGAGGCTACTTTGGTTGAATCACAAAATTTGCGAAGTATTGAACTTGGGCGCTGGAGAGAGAACACCAGAGGCAGTTTACCATCGAAGAGAGAAGCAACTGGAGGAGTCAAAGGAAAGGATCTGTGAGTAAACATCAAGGCGAGCGTGTCTTACGTAGCTCATGTAAACAGAAGATTGTTAGTGGACGTCTTTCAAGAACTTAAATTAATAATTTAAAACGATGTACAACACACAAGAACAGCTATTGAATATCCATCATAAACGTGCAAGTTTTTCTTCGCCAAGTACATAAAAGCTCGAAAGTTTAGAGGTTCCCCACCAGACTTGTACTGTAGTTGAGGGAAAAAAAGAACTACAGAGAAAGTCTCTATAAACTAGATTTGCTGACACAAGAGGAACATAGAACATATGAAGATAAGAGAGCGTTAAAAAATTATATTCCAGGAGATGTACAGCTTGGAGAAAGAGAAACTATTTCGCATGGAACCAGGACGAGAGGAAATTGACTGGAGGTGAGCATCCAGATGAACCAGAGAAACATTAGAAAATTCTTGAACAATATAAGAGAAATAAACAGTGAAATTAATTAGAGAGAGTTATAAAGGACGAAGATTTCATAAGAAAATATATCATAGCCGAGCTAAGACGCCTGAAAGTCAATAAAAGGGACCCAGAGCTACACTCCAAGCTCACGTAAATTCAACAACATTCACACACACACACACATACACACGCACACAAGACAAATGCGTAATGTAAATTCAGAGAGCCGAGTGAATCTGCCAGGACCTTAACTTTGTCTCAACATAATTTACCATGTTTTTTTTTCTTGGTCCCGACATCATGAACTAAGGAACGTGTAACCCCCAAAGTACGAGCGGTCCACCACCACAAGGAACAACACTGCCTCAACACAGCATAATTAAGGACATCAGAGCACAAAAGAGGACAATAAAACACAGAAGAGCGCAAGAGAGGACAGCAGAAGACAACAGAGGACAAAAGAGCACATGAGCGAAGGACATACACTTAACACCAAACAAAACAAAACAAGAGAGGACAACATAGCACAGTAGACACAACACTAAGAGTAAACAATAACACACCAGCATCATGTCATGAAAATATCACGAGTTTCTCCTGCGAGAATTATTTAGGGCAAAGACTGTAATAATATGTTACCAAACACAATGGCAACAAGTGCAGGGCCATCACTCCAGATAAGTTATCTCCCCAGATAAAACTGTCACAGAATGATAAATCCCACCAATGAACGAATTCATTCATCACCTAGACTCCAACTGCCGTAAATCCTGAAATAAAATTCTATGTGGGAAGGGGGAAGGGGGTTACATTTTGAAAAATGGTGAAAAGTGTCCTGGCCAGGTGAGGGCCGCCATTTTGCTCACCTGGATTATTTGTATTAGAATCAGCTAATAAGTGTAAAATTATAAAGGAAATAATACAAGGATAATTGAACAGTGTTGTCTCACTGCTGATTTTCTTGTATCTTAGTTTGCCATTTAAATCCTACATGCAGCCGCTATTCTATCTTGCTTCCCAGTCTCGAGCGAAGGAGCACCTCAGATCGCCACTATTCATCCTGTTTTGTGGTGCAGACTCTGTTTTGGTAGATTATGTTCTCGTTGGTGATCCAAAACAAACCTCTTGACCTCTATGAAACCATGTTCCCAAAGATTTATTGAGAATTAGTAATTTTTTGGCGTATTTTGACTGTTTCGTGAAACACTCAGACTGGTATTTGTGCCTTACTGTGGTCAGGATTTGAAAGTTGCTGAACTCAGATTCAGTAATTTTGGAGTTTTGTGACTTTTGGGGGGGACAAGCTGTAGTCCCCAGTAAAGTTGATTTTTTGGCTCTCTCTCTCTCTCTCTCTCTCTCTCTCTCTCTCTCTCTCTCTCTCTCTCTCTCTACCCACTGCTGTCTGTTGTTTTTGGCTGCTTTGTATTTCTTGTTGCTCTTCGGTGATCTGGTCGTGTCATCTACAAAGCAAGATGTGCTAAATGCTCTCTGATGTTGTTCAGTTAGATTAGTTATGGGATTTGTTTGATACGTCAGTCTTATTCTATGACGTGCTGATGGTACAGTTAAAATTTGATATATATGCAGACTGGTGAATTATTTAAGTTTATACTCTGAGACATGTGCAAGTTACATAATATATACACATTCATTTTATTGGATTTTTAATAATCACTCTAGACATTCTTAGATAATATTAAAGTCTCTAATTTTTTTTGTAGGTTTCTATCCTCCTTACTTTAATCTCAAATTTATTATGTTTACAAGAATAGTGCTATGAAAGTCCAGAGATTGAAAATCCTGCTATTATGAGTTAGAGAATTTAGATTTACACCTGGAACAAGCCAGACACAGGCTAGATGCCAGGAAGGTTTCAACAGGTTGATCTTCTAGTATTTTCAGGAAGGACAGTTTTGTTCAAAATAATCCGTATTGTAACACGACAGTCATGGTCAAAATTCTTCAGGATCAAAATACCAGTTTACGATGCTTAATGTAAATCTAGTTTTCAGTAGTGTTGGTAAAAATAATCGGTTTACTGTACTCTACCTAAGACCAATTAACAATTAAGACTTAATACATTATTATTATATGCAAGATCTGCTTCAGGAATTGACATTGTAACCCTCAATTTCCTTATTCCTCCCTCTTTTCACTGTTCATTCTTTCTCCCTCTTTTCACCTTTCTCACTTCTCCTTTATCTAGCTTTACTATGTACTCCTGCTTATTGCGAACGTGCCATCACGTCCACTCATTCTTTCTCCCCACATTCCCTATTTTGTTCTCACATCTCCAATGGCTCTCTTCCCATTTCCCTGACCTTCTCCGGCCATCTATTCTCCCACCTCCCTCTCCCTTCTCTCACCCTCTCTTCCACCAAACGCGACAGGAATGTGCTCAACTCCCCAGACTCAGCGAACGTGATACATGGAAGGCTAAGTGATACCCAGCCTGCCCCCATTCCTTCCCCAAGGAGGCAGGGAAATTGCGTTTATCTTTTACCCTAGAATCCAGGACATTGTATCCCTGTATGCCGGAAAATTTGAAATATTTCCCTAAAGAAGCAAGACCATTTAAAGTAGTTTCCCCTGCAATTTGCTTACACTTCAGACTAATTTTCTTAGGTTATGTTATGTTAGGTTACGTTATGTTAGGTTACGTTATGTTAGGTTACGTTATGTTAGGTTACGCTATGTTAGGTTACGTTATGTTAGGTAACGTTAGGTTAGGTTACGTTAGGTAAGTTGTGTCAGGAAACAAAACATTTTCTTGACCCAAAAGTAACAGAAATAGGAACAAAAGGAAGAGAGAAAAAAGTTGTATTTTAGCTAAACGTCCCTTCAGATTGAAGGAGGAAGGGATGCCTTGAAGTTGATGAAGGGCTCTTGAGCTGAGGAACTGGAGTTACCCTTCCCTTCCATGGATTGAACTTACTATATCCCATTCCCAAGACGTAATGTTACTCCTGCGGATCTATTGTTTACCCATGAACTTAATACAATTATATTTTTCCTCTAGGAGAGGAATAAGATTTTCTCTATAGAGAATAAGATATTCTTTATAGAGAATAAGATATTCTCTGTAGAGAATAAGATATTCTTTATAGAGAATAAGATATTCTTTATAGAGAATAAGATATTCTTTATAGAGAATAAGATATTCTCTGTAGAGAATAAGATATTCTTTATAGAGAATAAGATATTCTTTATAGAGAATAAGATATTCTCTGTAGAGAATAAGATATTCTTATAGAGAATAAGATATTCTTTATAGAGAATAAGATATTCTTTATAGAGAATAAGATATTTTTTATAGAGAATAAGATATTCTTTATAGAGAATAAGATATTCTTTATAGAGAATAAGATATTCTCTGTAGAGAATAAGATATTCTTTATAGAGAATAAGATATTCTTTATAGAGAATAAGATATTCTTTATAGAGGATAATATATTCTTTATAGAGAATAAGATATTCTTTATAGAGAATAAGATATTCTCTGTAGAGAATAAGATATTCTTTATAGAGAATAAGATATTCTTTATAGAGAATAAGATATTCTTTATAGAGAATAAGATATTCTTTATAGAGAATAAGATATTCTTTATAGAGAATAAGATATTCTTTATAGAGAATAAGATATTTTTTATAGAGAATAAGATATTCTTTATAGAGAATAAGGTATTCTCTATAGAGAATAAGTATTTCTTATAGAGAATAAGATATTCTTTATAGAGAATAAGATATTCTTTATAGAGATAAATATTCTTTATAGAGAATAAGATATTTTTATAGAGAATAAGATATTTTCAGTAGAAATAAATATTCTTTATAGAAATAATATATTCTATTAATATAGAGAATAAGAATTACTACCTATAGAGAGATAAATTATTTCTTTATAGAGAATAAGATATTCTTTATAGAGAATAAGATATTCTTTAGAGAATAAGATATTTTTTGAAAAGAGAATAAGATATTCTTTATAGAGAATAAGATATTCTTTATAGAGAATAAGGTATTCTCTATAGAGAATAAGGTATTCTCTATAGAGAATAAAATATTCTTTATAGAGAATAAGATATTCTTTATAGAGAATAAGATATTCTTTATAGAGGGAATAAGAAAAATTTTTTTAGAAAGAACGAGGAAAAGAATTTTTGTTTTCCATGAGAAAGAACTTAAATGTTTTTTTAGAAATAAAAATATAAAAATATATATATATATATATATATATAATATATATATATTTTTAAAAAAATATATATATAAGATATTTTTATATAATAAATATAGAGATAAGATACCAAACAAGAACTTTTTTCCCGAGGGACCCTATCCTCAGATATATAATATATAATTATTCAGAAAATGAGGTCCCCCTCTAGAACTTTTGACCTATTAGAAGACAATAATCTTCTCAGGAAAACTCAGTTCTCCCGGAGCTGTTTGAATATTTTCTTCTCATCATATATTTATATATACTATCTATACATATATATATATATAATACATACATACATACATACATACATACATACATATATATACATACATACATATATTCCCCTAAGAAGCACTGAATGTTTTCCCCTACGAGGCAGGGGAAAATTTTATTTCCGCCAAGAAGGCACCAAAACTTCAATTCCCCTAAGAAGCAAGAAAAATACAATTCCCTCTAAGAAGCAAGGATAATGTATATTTTTCCCCTGGCGAGCAGGGAAACTTGGCGTATTTTGTCCCCGTGGCTGGCCAAGGCTGACGCGACCATTCAACCAATCTCGGGGATTAAATCGATAGGCAAGAGTGGTCAGTAGGGCCGTGATTTATCGTTATAATATCGGAAAGTGGCTCTTACGTTCCTCAATATAATTTATGAACCGAAGGCGATCACTTGTTCTCTCTGGAGGGGTAGGGAGGGGGAGGGGGAATGGAGGGAGAGGGGAAGGGAAAGTGGTGTTTTCCTTGGGGGAGGAGGAGTGGGGAGCTGAAGTGTGTTTAGGTAGGGTGTGGAGGGTGGTGGGGAAAACGGAAGAAGGGCGTAAGAAAAAAGGGGAATTTTTCCCCGTGAAGTTCAAAAAGAAGAAAAGAGGAAGAAGAAAGTAGAAAGAGAAAAAATAGAAAGAAGAAGAGGAATATGCGGAAGTAGGAGAGACGGAGTAAGAGAAAATAACATATTTTGCTACCTTCATTATTTCAAAAAAATCCTTATCATAAATACCTCTATCATCCTCACTATCATCACCATCATTCTCACTATCATCACCATCATTCTCACTAACATCATCACCATCATTCTCACTATGATGGCCGCGTTCCTTCTCACAATCGTCACTACAACTATCATCATCACCACCATCACCACCACCACCATCACCACCTGTACCACCACCACCATCACCACCTGTACCACCACCACCATCACCACCTGTACCACCACCACCATCACCACCTGTACCACCATCACCACCTGTACCACCACCACCATCACCACCTGTACCACCACCACCATCACCACCTGTACCACCATCACCACCTGTACCACCACCACCACCTGTACCACCACCACCACCACCACCACCATCACCACCTGTACCACCACCACCTGTACCACCACCACCTGTACCACCACCACCTGTACCACCACCACCTGTACCACCACCACCATCACCACCTGTACCACCACCACCACCTGTACCACCACCACCACCACCACCTGTACCACCACCACCATCACCACCTGTACCACCACCACCACCTGTACCACCACCACCTGTACCACCACCACCACCACCACCTGTACCACCACCACCACCACCACCTGTACCACCACCACCTGTACCACCACCACCATTACCACCTGTACCACCACCACCTGTACCACCACCACCTGTACCCTGGCCGACTCATTGTTTTTCATGACACACCATCATATATTGATGTTCACTCCACACACTATACCAGCATCACTATTCATTGCCTGTCTCATCTGCACCTGCTGCATCATAATCAATATCACTTTCACTTAGCGTATCATATCCAACCACACTTTCACCTAGCGTGCCATATCCTACCTCACTTTCACCTAGCGTGCCAATCCTACCTCACTTTCACCTAGCGTAACAAATACTACCTGACTTTCACCTAGAGTATTATATCCTATCTCACTTTCACCTAGAGTATCATATCCTATCTCTCACCAGTGCATGATATTCCTAATCTCGCCTTCACCTGGTGTATAATTTCCTTTCTCACCTTCACCTGTTACGTGGGAGCCCCGGGTTCGAACGAGACGACTGAGAATGGCTCAGCCAATAAGGTGATTGCTAGCAGCTGGAAGCTGTGGATTGGTTGTGTCAGGCGCGATCCAGCAATCGGCACTACTATGATCGGCTGTTTCGGGGTTTTGATCTAACCAATCAAAGAGCATTCTGCCATACGTTAGTCAGGGGAAGGAATAGAAAGTTGGAAGTGGCTCCATTGACTCGTATCTTTCTAGAAAGCTGGAATTTTAATATTAGAGACGCAACCCTGACTATAACTATTTTCTACACCCGCAGCCATTGTGAGTAACTTGCCTGGTACGCCCTACGAGTCTCGTGCGGAAGGGAAAGTAACGTGTTTTCCTTGCTACAAAATACCACAGGCATGGACGTGCGTCACAGTTCAGTTGGGTGAGAAGCCTTGCCTAGAGTCGCTCAGGCGTCACTACACCACCCGACGTTTTGCCGACATTGCCTGACCAGTCTTGAAAAGCACAAGCCTTACAATGCCTTTACTGCTTGGTTCAGCACCGGGTCTTTTTTTTCCTGTAGCCTTCTCCCACATCTATTCTTCTTCTATTCTCACTTCCTCCCTCAACCCTTGTGGGTCCTTACCTGTGAGTTCTTCTAGTTTTAGTAACAGGGATGCCCTAAGAAGCGACGAGTTTCGTGAAATTAAGATGACTTCACTACTGAGAACAACAAAGGAGTGAAGGCACCAGTGATGCAGATATAACTGTGAAGCTAACGCGATGGACAGAAAGAGCACAAGAACAGTGTCCAGCCAGGTTCGAAGCAACTTACATGCATTGATATTTCGTCTTACGAGCCCCGAGAGGGTGAGGCGAGGATTGAAGCTGTGTTGGCTCCGAGAAGAACGAGCTTCGTGGGTTCTGAGAAAGCAAAAAAACACCGGATATTAAACACCGGAAAGTCGACAATAACTGCAGCTAAAACTGCTTCACCACTTGCCCTGCTGCGCCCTCACCATAGGGAGAGACAATACGATTGCAGGACTGTAATCATCCATTTTCCGAGACAGGAACAGACTTACCGGACCTCCGACGAGGCTGTTAACGGTACCCGACTTGCATCAGCACAAACTCCGGAAATCGGTGACGGGTCTTCATGTGACTGAAGATCGTGTCACTAGATCGTTCCCAATAAATACATCATCACAGGAGTCCGGGGATGCTTAACCACTGAATCTGGTTAAGATCCGTGTCAGGGAGACACCTGTGGTGTTTTCTGACCAGGAAACGACCACTTCCACCACTTCATGTGAAATGGCAGTACAACCGTGTTAATTTTTCATCCTCTGTTTCATTTCTTGTTTCGCCCTCTCGTTCTCTTCTTGTTTCGCCCACTCGTTCTCTTTTTGTTTCGCCCTCTCGTTCTCTTCTTGTTTCACTCTCTCGTTCTCTTTTTGTTTCGCCCTCTCGTTCTCTTCTTGTTTCACTCTCTCGTTCTCTTTTTGTTTCGCCCTCTCGTTCTCTTCTTGTTTCACTCTCTCGTTCTCTTCTTGTTTCACTCTCTCGTTCTCTTCTTGTTTCACTCTCTCGTTCTCTTCTTGTTTCACTCTCTCGTTCTCTTCTTGTTTCACCCTCTCGTTCTCTTCTTGTTTCATCCTCTCGTTCTCTTCTTGTTTCACCCTCTTGTTCTCTTCTTGACTCACCCTTTCGTTCTCTTCTTGTCTCACCCTCTCATTCTCTTCTAGTCTCTTCCTCTCTCTCTCCCTCTGGCTTAAAGCTATCAATACACTTTCACGCATCTTCATTTCGCCCCATTTCCTCCATTCATTCACTTTCCTTCACTTGCATCATGCTGCAGGCACGAACAAAGAGTTTTGCAACAAGAGATGAACCATTTGATCATATTCCCTCTCTCCTTGCTTCCTTCCATCCCCCCCGTACCTACTTCTTGCTTCCTTCCCTCTCTCAGTGATTCCTCCTCCTCCTCCTCCCCCTCCATGCTTCATTCCCTCCTTCCTTCTTCCGTCCCTCCCTCCCTTCCATCTTCCGTCCCTCCTCCTTCCCTCTCTCCCTTCCTTCCTTCCTTCCCTCCCTCCCTCCTCTCCCTCACATCCGCTACACACGCCAAAGTCGCTTCACAGCGTTTACCTTTAATATTTGTATTGAGTTAACAGCATGTAAATTTTTCCTTCCTGCCTTCCGAGTCCTCTCAGTCAGCCAGTCAGCCAGCCAGCCAGCCAGCCAGCCAGCCAGCCAGCCAGCCACTCAACCAATCACCCAACCAGTCACAGTAAAAACACACGGCTACTCTGACCCCAAAGAGCTACTGTGACAGCATACGGCGATCTTCGAAAAAAAAACACGGCCACCGTTAGCTCACACGGCCACCGTGTCCTGGATCAACCCACACGGACCAGGCAATGCGGTGAACGGAACCAAATTAACCGGCCTCTAATTATAATACATATTTTAATGCTACGCACCACCCCCCCATCCCATCCCAAAGCCAATAAGAGCGACGAGTAACGAGGTAACGGTAGTAATTTGAGCTTAATCCTCCCCCACTGTGTTCGGAAGAATCATGTTGGCAGACTGCAGTTATCGTGTTCCTCAGTTTGCTGCAGTTATCGTGTTCATCAGGTTGCTGCAGTTATCGTACTCATTACGTTGTTTCTGTAAATCACTAACACTACGGATATCTGAGTCTACAGAAACACACTGCATCTTCTATAGCCAGACTTTCAAGGCAACATAATGGTGCAGTGTGTCGAATGGTCGATAAGACACACGGATTATGGCCTTTTACTGTGAAGATGTTTCGCCCATCATGGGACTTTCGTCAGTTCAAGTCCCTGGTAGATGGAAGGTCTGCATAATGTACTGTCATAACCTGTCTAGTATCATGTCACTGTGTAGTTCATGTCACTGTGTATCCCTTGTCACTATGCATCCCATGTCACTGTGTAGCAGCGTAAGCTGTAGTCGCCCTTAATAACATCAACACCAACAACATCACTACACAGCACTATCACAATGCTTCCCCTGGGCGACCTTAAAGACGGATCTTGGGTCCCACTGTAATTCTACCTCGATGCCCCGGACAGTGAGAGGGACTGAGAAGTAACCCTCGAGTCTTCTGCCAACCTCTCTTTGTCTTCAGAACCCCAACACGTATACCATAGGGCAAGAAAACACTAGTGAGACGTAGAGTGACCATCCACTAGAGACAACAAGGAGTTCCCATATATATATATATATATATATATATATATATATATATATATATATATATATATATATATATATATATATAT
This sequence comes from Cherax destructor, assembly GCA_009830355.1. Classification (NCBI taxonomy): domain Eukaryota; kingdom Metazoa; phylum Arthropoda; class Malacostraca; order Decapoda; family Parastacidae; genus Cherax; species Cherax destructor. Next base: position 95,106 of record WNWK01000135.1, read on the forward strand.
ATATATACATATATATACCCTTTGTGTTAAGGCCGGGATCTCAGAAGCTGCAAAACTTAGATTTCCATGCACTTTGTAATTCTGTATGCATATATAATCTTGAAAAAAAAATTCCGATAAATGAATAATTAAAAAGATATGGGGTGGTAGAAAAAGAATAATTCTCAATTGGCTTCTAGGGAAAATCTCAAAAAAAAAAATCCTAGACTTTTCTATATTTCTCCAGAGCAATTGGTCCACATAATTTGCACCAGAGATGAACACATAATACATGTATATATCCCACTGAAAGCAGTTAAGAGTTTTTACGAGGATAGTGAGGCTCGGGTTAGAGTATGTAGGAGAGAGGGAGATTATTTCTCAGTATAAGTTGGCTTTAGACAGGGATGTGTGATGTCACCATGGTTGTTCAATATATTTATAGATGGGATTGTAAGAGAAGTGAATGCTTGGGTGTTGGGAAGAGGTGTGGGAGTTGTCACAGTTGCTTTTTGCTGATGACACTGTGCTTTTGGGAGATTTTAAACAGAAGTTGCAGATTTTGGTGGACAAGTTTAGAAGGGTATGTAAAAGAAGGAAATTAAAAGTGAACATAGGAAAGAGCAAGGTGATGTGGGTAAAAAATTAAGTAATGAAAGATTGGATATCAGATTGGAGGGAGGGAGTATGGAGGAAGTGAAAGTTTTTAGATATTTGGGAGTGGACTTATCAGCAGATAGGTCTATGACGTGGTGAATCATAGAAATGAGGGGTGAAAAAAGTGAGTGGAGCACTGAAGAGTCTGTAGAGACAAAGAACGTTATCCATGGAAGCAAACAGGGAAATGTATGAGAATATAGTTATACCAACGCTCTTATTTGGCTGTGAAACATGGGTGGTGGATGTTGCAACAAGGAGATGCTTGGAGGCAGTGTAGATGTCGTGTCTGAGGGCAATGTTCGGTGTGAAAATCATGCAGAGAATCCGTAGCGGGGGTTTCTAAAAGTATTATCCAGAGGGTTGAGGAGGGGTTGTTAAGGTGGTTCAGACATTTAGAGAGGATGGAACAAAATATAATGACTTGGAGGGCATATAAATCTGTAGTGGAAGGAAGGCGGGGTAGAGGTCGTCCTTGGAAAGGTTATAGGGAGGGGGTAAATGAGGTTTTGTGTGCGAGGGGCTTGGACTTCCAGCAAGCGTGCGTGAACGTGTTAGACAGCGAGTGGAGACGAATGGTTTTTATGACTTGACGTGCTGTTGGAGTGTGAGCAAAGTAATATTTATGAAGGGATACAGGGGGAAACCGGTTAGCCGGACTTGAGTCCTGGAGGTGGGAAGTACAGTGCCGGCACTGAAGGAGGGGTATTGATATGTTACAGTTTTTTAAGTGTTGTGTAGGCGCGCCTCTGGCAAGACAGTGATGGAGTGAAAGATGATGAAAATGTTTCTTTTTTTGGGGTCACCCTGCCGATGCGTTAATATAATATATATATATATATATATATATATATATATATATATATATATATATATATATATATATATATAATATAATAATATAAATTGTGAGTGTAGCTGTCCCAGACAACAGACAGTGCAGGGGGTAGGAGGTCATGGGTAGGGGTCAAGGGGGAAAGGAAGGGAATGGGGGGCAGCCATCCATTCTGTTGCCATGGCAACTCATCCGCTACTCGCTGAGGGGAATAAACAAATTATTTAAATTCTGGTAACTTTGAGTTAGTGTGCATTATAATGTTGATGACAGTGGTCAGTAACAGCAGAAACAACAACAGCAGTAGGATGAGAAGCACCCGGCAGCAGAGGCAGAAACAAAGGAATAAAAGAACGGAGGAACACTGCAAGAGGCCTATTGACCTATACTTAGCAGGTCTTATTCAAACCCAATCACTGACACCTACATATTTAAGAACATAAGAAGGCAAAGTAAAGCAGAAACAAAAGCAGCAGCACTAAAAACAGCAAGAGACAGCAACAATGCTCCTAGAAAGAGCAGCTGCAGCATAAGCTGAAGCAACAGCAGCAACATAAACAAAAGCAACAACAGCAACATAAACAAAAGCAACAGCAGCAACATAAACAAAAGCATCAGCATAAACACAGGCAATAACAGCAGCAGCATAAACACAGGCAATAACAGCAGCAGCAACAACAGCAGGAGACATTGCAGTAGTTGTAACAACAAAAACGGCAGCAGCAGCATAAACACAAGCAACAACAGCAGAAATACCAACAGTAGCAACAGCAAAAAACAGCAGCAACAACAGTCGAGGCTGCACCACCGCTGTAACCTTCATCTGCCAGCATCGACGATACCAACACGATCTTTACGACCTCAAATCAGGTCCTGAGTACCACCCTGATCTGAGGTCATGACCTGACACTGCTATGACCCAGGAACATGACCTTAAGTATACATAACTGTATACGCAACTAATATTCCTTACAAAAGAAACGTTTCCACAGACAAGGGAACGAAACTCTTACTTCAGATTGTTTACCTACACTTTACAAGTACCCATCACTTTACAGAGGAAACGTTTGACCACGTTTCGGTCTATCAAGGAATGGCTGAAACGTCATTTCTTTATGGACCAAAACGTCATCTAAAGTTTCCTTTCCAAAATGTGGATTACTTGTGACTTGTTCTAGACACGTTATTCCGGGTTAGTCGTAAATTAGCCCAACTACGGTATTGTGAATTAGTAGTGACCCTTAAAACAAGTGCCCGATATCCCTCTGTTAGCACTACATAGTCTTACTTACCCTAAGTGTATCCTAATTCTCGTAGCAATAGCCCCTATTCTTAAGTCGCAGTACCTTATATATTTTGGCCACTCTCATTTACTAGCTGTCTTCGTTAAACATTTGAAAGAATAATACTTAGGAAATTATACTATAGACTCAGACACCAACTCTCACCTCATCTCTATGGCATTAGGAAATGGAAAAGTCTGTAGAATTGAATTCCCAACTTTTCCAGTGCACACTTTTCTTCTAGTTTTATGACAGTTCTTGATTTAGAATTTGCTTTTTGATATCGCAAATAGAACAGTTACCTACATGAACTAGCTGAAATGAATACAGGTTATAATTGGATGACAGATAACTGACAGTGATAGATAACGTATCTGTTCACTATCAAGGTTTTAGAAGCGAGACTAAAGAAATATCGAAAGAACAAACATGCAAAATACGGTGAGTGGAACAATGCACAAATAACCCGCACATTTCGGTCCAAGTCGGACCGAAACGTCGTCGTAAGCCCCTCTCTATGTGCTGGTTATTTGTGTAAAGAAATATCCCCGGGGACACCACTGGGAGGTGTTCAAAGACGAAGATATCAACAAGTAAACAACAAGCACCGTCCAGTTGTTTGCAGGGTAAACTCATCAGCGTCTTTAAATATTACAGACATCTTGGCGGAGACGCGCTCTTCATTAAATCCACCATACCACAATTAAGAAATACAAAAAAAAGGCTAATAATAGGACAAATGCCCTCTGAGCTGTTGTTGGTTGCAGCACCAAATATTGTGGTAATCGACTCCAGGCTGAGACACTGATTACCTCAAACTCCTTCTGATCTTCAACTATTCTTGTCTGTATTGGACTGAGGAAGCCACTGGTTGGCGAAAAGTTTCCACAAAAACGATACCCAAGTGTCTAATTCATCATATGACGTACTCGACGCAAACCACAACGTCCCTCTTCACACCCCTCGTTCCTTACCCGTCATACCCCCCCCCCCTCTTCACCTTAGCCCTCTAAAGAACCCTCACCCATTAACAATGCCCCTCCACTCCTTCCTCTCCTCCCCATTACATCATCCCTCCCATTCCCCCCGAACGTATCCCTAACAACAATCCCCTGTCATCCAACCCATCATTCCAGTCTTCCTCTTCCTCCACTTCATTCCTTCCCTCCACTCCCCCTTCCCAGAACCCCTCCCCTCCAACCCTCTACTTCCCTTCCCTCCACTCCCCATACCCTTCACCCCAACAAGAGCCAGGACAAAGGGCCAACAGTGGCTCCCAGAGAACAATATCACCTACTTAAATAACAGCTTATTGAATTTTGGGAATGTAATTTTCCCTTTTGATGGCACTTGTTCTATTTCAACTGCGGCAGATGAGAGCTTCATTCAATTTCAGATTTCATTCAAATTGGCCGTGGCCTCTCCAGTGAAGAGCTGCAGCCATATTGGTGCTAGTGCTCCTGGCTAGGCAGCACGCCTGCACGCCAGCATGTCCACACCTGCACGCCCGCACACCTGCAGGTCACCATGCCCGCCCGGCCGACTGAGTCCATATCATACGCGTGTACTCACCTATTTGCTCACCTATTTGTGGTTGCAGGGGTCGAGTCATAGCTCCTGGCCCCGCCTCTTCACTGATTGCTACTAGGTCCTCTCTCTCCCTGCTCCATGAGCTTTATCAAACCTAGTCTTAAAACTATGTATGGTTCCTGCCTCCACTATGTCGCTTTCCAAGCTATTCCACTTCCTGACAACTCTATGACTGAAGAAATACTTCCTAACATCCCTTTGACTCATAGGAGTCTTCAACTTCCAATTGTGACCCCTTGTTTCTGTGTCCCCTCTCTGGAACATCTTGTCTCTGTCCACCTTATCTATTCCTCGCAGTATTTTATATGTCGTTATCATGTCTCCCCTAACCCTCCTGTCCTCTAGTGTCGTCAGGCCGATTTCCCTTAACCTTTCTTCGTAGGACAATCCCCTTAGCTCTGGGACTAGTCTTGTTGCAAACCTTTGCACTTTCTCTAATTTCTTGACGTGCTTGACCAGGTGTGGGTTCCAAACTGGTGCTGCATACTCCAGTATGGGCCTGACGTATATGGTATACAGAGTCTTGAATGATTCCTTGGTGAGGTATTGGAACGCTATTCTTAGGTTTGCCAGCCGCCCGTATGCTGCAGCAGTTATCTGATTGATGTGTGCCTCAGGAGATGTGCTCGGTATTATACTCACCCCAAGATCTTTTTCTTTGAGTGAGGTTTGCAGTCTTTGGCCACCTAGACTATACTCTGTCTGCGGTCTTCTTTGCCCTTCCCCGATATTCATGACTTTACATTTGGCAGGGTTAAATTCAAGGAGCCAGTTACTGGACCAGGCTTGCAGCCTGTCCAGGTCTCTTTGTATTCCTGCCTGATCCTCGACTGATTTGATTCTTCTCATTAACTTCACATCATCTGCAAACAGGGACACTTCTGAGTCTATCCCTTCCGTTATGTCATTCACATATACCAAAAACAGTACAGGTCCTATGACTGACCCTTGTGGAACTCCACTCGTCACAGGTGCCCACTCTGACATCTCGTCACGTACCATGACTCGTTGTTGCCTCCTGTCAGATATTCTCTGATCCATTGCAGTGCTTTTCCTGTTACGTGTGCCTGATCCTCTAGCTTTTGCATTAATCTCTTGTGAGGAACTGTGTCGAACGCCTTCTTGCAGTCCAAAAATGCAGTCTATCCACCCTCTCTCTCGTGTCTTACTTCTGTTACCTTGTCATAAAACTGCAGTAGGTTTGTGACACAGGATTTTCCTTCCCTGAAACCATGCTGGTTGTCGTTTATAAGCTTGTGTCTTTCTAGGTGCTCCACCATTCTCCTCCTGATGATCTTCTCCATGACTTTGCATACTATACCGTCAGTGACACAGGTCTGTAGTTTAATGCCTCGTGTCTGTCTCCTTTCTTAAAATTGGGACTACATTTGCCATCTTCCACGCCTCAGGTAGTTGCCCAGTTTCAATGGATGTGTTGAAGATTTGTGTTAGTGGCACACACAACATCTCTGCTCCTCTCTAAGGACCCACGGAGAAATGTTGTCCGGTCCCACCGCTTTTGAGGTATCGAGTTCACATAGCAGCTTCTTCACCTCCTCCTCGGTTGTGTGTATTTCATCCAGCACTTGTTGGTATACCTCCCTATTCTGAATTCCTGGAGTCCTTCCTGTCTCCTGTGTAAATACTTCTTTAAATCTCATGTTGAGCTCCTCACATACCTCTTGGTCGTTTATTGTGAACTCCCACCTTCCTTTCTCAGCCTGATTACCTGGTCCTTGACTGTTGTTTTCCTCCTGATGTGGCTATACAGCAGCTTCGGGTCAGACTTGACTTTTGATGCTATATCATTTTCATATTGTCGCTGAGCCTCCCTTCTTACCTGTGCATATTCGTTTCTGGCTCTTCGGCTAATCTCTTTATTTTCCTGGGTCCTTTGTCTTCTGTACTTTTTCCATTCTCTATTACACTTACTTTTGCCTCCCTACACCTCTGGGTGAACCAAGGACTCGTTCTGGTCTTCCCATTACTTCTGTTTCCCTTGGGGACAAACCTCTCCTCTGCCTCTTTGCATTTGGTTGTCACATATTCCATCATTTCTTTTACTGGTTTTCCTGCCAATTCTCTCTCCCACTGAACGTCTTGTAGGAAGTTCCTCATGCCTGTGTAGTCCCCCTTTGTAGTTTCGTTTCTCCCTTCCTATTCCTGCTCCCTCTCCACTTGTAGCTCAACTATATAATCAAAACACAGAACCAAATGATCACTAGCTCCAAGGGGCCTTTCATACGTGATATCCTCGATGTCCGAACTACTCAAGGTGAATACTAGGTCGAGTCTTGCTGGATCATCCCCACCTCTCTCTCTGGTAGTGTCTAACATGTTGATGCATGAGGTTTTCCAGTACCACATCCATCATCTTGGCTCTCCATGATTCAGGACCCCCATGGGGCTCCAGGTTTTCCCAATCAATCTCTTTGTGATTGAAATCACCCATAACTAGTAACTTTGCTCTCCCCATGTGGGCTCTTCTGGCTACCTCGGCTAGTGTGTCTACCATTGCTCTGTTGCTCTCGTCGTATTCTTCTCTTGGCCTCCTGCAGTTCTGTGGCGGGTTGTACATTACAGCAATTACCACCTTATGGCCCTCAGACTGAATTGTTCCTACTATGTAGTCCCTTTCACCCATTCCATCCATTCCTTCCACTTCCTCAAATCCCCACCTGTTCTTAATGAGCAGTGCAACTCCTCCTCCCCCTCTGCTCCCTCTATCTTTCCTGAGGATTTGATATCCGGGTGGAAAGATTGCATCTGTTATCATCCTGGTGAGTTTCGTTTCTGTGAGTGCTATTATGTCTGGGGATGTCTCCTTTATTCTTTCATGCCACTCCTCACATTTATTTGTTATACCATCTGCATTTGTATACCAAACCTTTAACTTCTTTTCTAAAACCGTAGTCTGGGGGGTATGTTGGGGTTGGGAAAGTGGGAGATCTGATGGGGAACTATGGGTGGTTGGTGTGAAGGTGGAGTTTGTAATGAGGTGGGTGGAATCATTGGGTATGGCATGTGTGTTATGTGTGTATGTGTGTGTGTGTGTGTGTGTGTGTGTGTGTGTGTGTGTGTGTGTGTGCACCATGAGCTACTCTCTGAGATGTGCTTAAGTGAGGGTCACATTTTCATTCTTCACGTCTCTCACTGCCTCTTTCCTCACGTCTACACTACCTCTCTCACTTCTACTGCCTCTCTACCTATCACTTCTACTGTCCCTCACTCACTTCTGCTCCTCTCATTTCTACAGCCGTTATCCGTAACACTTCCAGTTTCTCTCTGCCATTTCTACCACCCCTCTCTTTCATCTACAACCCCTCTCTTTCATCTACTACCCCTCTCTTTCATCTACTACCCCTCTCTTTCATCTACTACCCCTCCCTCCTACTTCTTTATCCTTACTTCTCTCCCCCTCCCCAACTCCACGTTCTTCTCATTTCTTTAGTACATGTCTCACTTCTGTAGAATTTATGGACACTTCCATAGTTAAGGGACACACCGAAGATAATTAGGGAACACGGCAGAGTCTAGGGACACCCCTAAAGACTAGGGACACCCTTAAAGACTAGAGTCAAGGATGCTCCTAGAGTCTAGTAACACCCTCTGAGTCAAGGGACACCCCTAAGCAAGGGATACCTCCAGGTACTAGGGACACCCCAAGAGACTAGGGACACCCCAGAGACTAAGGACACCTCCAGGTACTGGGCACACCCCAAGAGACGAGGGACACCCCAGAAAACAGACACCCCCCCGAGAATAGAGACACCCCCAGAGACTAGGAACACCCCTGCAGGCAAGGGACACCTCCAGGTACTAGGAACACCCCAAGAGACTAGGGACACCCCAGTGACTAGTGACACCCTAGAGACTATGGACACCTCCAGGTACTGGGCATACCCCAAGAGACGAGAGACACCCCAGAGAATAGACACCCCCAGAGAATAGAGACACCCCTGGAGACTAGGGACACCCTTGGAGACAAGGGACACCTCCAGGTACTAGGGACACCCCCAGAGACTAGGGACACCCCCAGAGACTAGAGACACCCCCAGAGACTAGGGACACCCCCAGAGACTAGGGACACCCATGGAGACAAGGGACACCTCCAGGTACTAGAGACACCCCCAGAGACTAGAGACACCCCCAGAGACTAGGGACACCCCCAGAGACTAGGGACACCCCCAGAGACTAGGGAAACCCCCTGAATCTATGGTAACAGGTGGAATTACCAAAATAAAAACTAATTTTCACAGAGTTCATTGTTTATTTTTTTTCGAATGGTATTTTATATTTAAATTTTAATGTAACAGCCGACAAAAAAGATTAATGAAAGAGCATATTATTTAGTTCCCAAAATGAGGTCAAGTAAATATTGTTACCAGTTAAAATGACGAAAATTACCGCTTGATTTTTTTATAAAAATTGTAAATGAAAGTTGCTCATTTTTAACTGACTGCGCATGCACGCACATATATATATATATATATATATATATATATATATATATATATATATATATATATATATATATATATATATATATATATATATATATATATATAAAGAACAGGAACAGTATTCAGATGTTCATTTTGTTGATCAATAAGATGATTTAATAATTGGTTAACGGATTAACAAGACGACTTAAGGTGTGAGAGTAAAGAGACGCCTTAAAATGTTCGTTAGATGGTTAACGAGAGCGACTTTAAAATGCAAAACACGTTGATGCCTAAATACACTTTTGTTTACAAGGCAAAACAATTATTTCTGTCATGGTCTGAATAAATATGGAGGTTACATATTAATGATATTTACTGACAAAAGCGTTTGAAACATTAACTATTTAGGAGGTGTACTTTCATGACTTTAAAATAGAATTACTATACTAGAGTGAGCTATTTTATATTAATAGTCAGCGTTTAATATGTGTGTGTGTGTGTGTGTGTGTGTGTGCATTTGTTGAATAACCGGATTAAGTTGTTCAGAGTAGACTCACAATAGATATTACAGAGTGGAACAATTATATTACAAACCAGTTACCTGTTCCAATGCATAAATTTTAGCACTGCTTGTTGAGTACACGAGAGAGGTAAATAGCACAAAGTTTCTAAGTGTGTTGAAGACAATTGTAGTCAGAACTCTAAGTTAGTACGATAATAACCCCGTACGAGATGTATTTGATCTTGTTGATACGTCGTACGTGTGACCTGACTCCACAACACTGGTGTGATGTCTTATGGTCTCTTTATGGAGGTGAGTTGGACTAGAGATAAAAGCAGATCCTGCGACACACTGTTGTATCCTACCTTTCAGTCTTGTGCATCAGCAAGTGGTGTTCAGAGACCTACTGCCCCTCCTAATTACTACTATAGTCATGTATAAGCGTTGAACCCGTAAGTAGGTCGTCACACAGCAGGTAATTAGATCTGTTCCTAGAAAGGAAATGGTGGCTCCATTTTTTTTAGATCAAAAGCCAATAGACTTTTACTTATCAAAATTCTGTCTGGTTATTAAGATACTTTTGTATATTTAACCACACTAAACAGGGATTCTCTAGTTCTAGGTGATTTGCCGGTTTGGATCCCGGCGAATTTTTGCTCAGATTATTCAGCAGAAACGACTCTTGCTTTTTAGGTCAAACTCGTCGGTTCGGTTTATTCGGCACGACTCACACACACACACACACACACACACACACACACACACACGCGCGCGACTCTGTCTTATGGGTCTGAGGTTGACACGTCTGGCAGCTCGAACATGGACAACGTTGAAATCAGCACGCTTTAAACACGTGATGATTGCCTGCAGAAACAAGTAGTTTCACGTGTCATATACTTTCAGCATTATAAACGGAGGCCTCACGTGCGACCTGCTCTAAAAGGTCTCTATCAAAAAAGGCCAATTAATGACATTAATTGGTGTGCAGCGTTGTCAATGTTTTTTGAAGTCTCTGGACTGTGCCGATCCCTGTCGCCAAGCCAATTATCCTGCCGATTATCCGCCATTATCGAGAGCAATAAATATCTGATTATCCAGCGCTATACAACGTTATCCACCATTACCAGATGATGTAAGTGTTGTTTAAGCGATATACATCCTTATGCACCATTACCGGCTAACAGACAACCTTATCTACCTCAAAGATTCATAACTGTGATTCCGGGAGTTACCGCTTCCCTTTTGTCAGATCGTACACCTTCTGGTTGATGACCTCTGCAACCATGCACACTGCAATAACCCGCAGGCACAGCAAACAGGTTGGTAAGGAAATAGATGTAGGAATTTATCCATCTCCTCCTTGAAGGCACAGAGGGACTGTGTCGAAAAATCTTGACTCTTATATTCATTAACTATATGTTACACCCTTTGCTAAGTCTCTTGTAATGACGACCTTCATGAGCTAAGTCTGCCACTGTTTTCCATTGTTTCTTATCTTTTTTCCAGGCTATTCTGGCCTGGAGATGAGCTGTTAAAGACCTGAAAAGGTTTGCCAACCATTTTTTCATGTTTCTGAATTCTGCTAAGACAATATATATAAATATATATTATATATATGTCGTGCTGAATAAGTGAAACTTAAAACTTGCAATTTTGGCTTAACTAGCAACGCTCTTCTTGCCGAATAAGGCAAGCGAATATTTGTGTATGCAATAATATCGCAAAAAACATTCGGTTTTTATCATTAAATTATTTTAAACTTATCTAAAATATATTTAGTAGGATTAGGTTAAATTAAATTGCGCTTGTTATAATAAAGTTATTTAAGTTTTCTAAGGTTCTTTTTTGTTAAAATTATTAATTTTTACATTAACATAAATGAAAAAAAATATCTTTAAACGTATAAGAGAAAATCTTAGAATGGACTGAATTTTAAATGAGTTCTTGCTAATTGAACATTTTTATCTATTCCGAATATATAAATATACGGCAGGTGGGATACCAGCCGTGTCCCACTGAGGCAGGGTGACCTAAAAAGAAACACGAAAGTGTCTCTTGTAAGGTATATAGAAGATGGGATCAGTAGTCGTCCTTTGGGCTTCGGACTCTTGTGGATACGCCTGCCGGGACTACAAGAGTCCGAAGCCCAAAGGACGACTACTGATGAAGATGCGATGCCAGAAGACAAGCCCCACAGCAAGAGAGAAGAAGAAGTCGCCCCCCACCCGGGGGGCCCCAAGAAAGAAGAAAGAAGAAGACGTCGCTCCCCACCCGGGGGGCCCCAAGAAAGAAGAATGAAGAAAGAAGAAGATGATCGACACCCTCTACCCAGGGGGCCAAGGCCGGGTCAACATTTGGAGAAGACCCGGGCCGGACATACCGGCGTACCTACAACAACAACAACTAGCCCATTGTTCTCTGAATTTTAGTCTCCACACACACTTGTGGCGGTGTCAGCCGCTCTTGCAAGGCGGTGTGCTGAATGGTGGCCCCGATGGAGGTTGTATATTCGGTGAAGGACCAGCAATAGCAGCAGCATCAGTAACAGCAACAGCATCATAAGTAGCTGACTAAATCTGATAAGGAACTATTCAAACGCAAGTCTAATGTAAAGGACGAGATATGTAGAGTAAAGATTAAAAGGAGGGGATTTTCGACCTATGACGATAAAAGATTTCTCTTGGATAGCACTTGTTCCTTGGCATATGGACATCTTGAGATCCCTGCGCCCAAACTGAGGAGACTAAAGTAGAATGTTACCGCTGCTCTCTTTCCGACAGACTTAAAGAACACAAAAAAGTGTTAGTCTCGCCGTCTCCAACAATGCTCTTTTCTGTCATGTTAGAGATCACAGTCATCCTATTGACTGGTCCTCTGCCAAATCTATCTATCCTACTTCCAGCCTTCACAACCGTCGTCTTGTTGAAGCATTCCTTATACACAGCTTTCCTTGTATGAATCTTAATCCTGGCTTTGTCTCCGTTGAAGCCTTACTTTCTCATTACATTGTGAAATGTTCCAAACTTCACAGCACTCGTGACTTGACATGATCCTTACTTCTCTTCCTACCTATTCTCCTTTCATCTTTTCCACACTTCTTTATTTTGTTCTCCATTTTTCTGCCTAGTGTGATGTGTCCTTCAGTACCCCCCTCCACTCCCTGTGATTTTGGCCCCATCCCTGGTGGGTCCTTAGCTCTCCTGCAGTGCTCCATTTTCTTGTCATTAGACTGACCCCACTACCAGTCCTTTACTATTATTTCTGCTTCTACCTTTTCTTATATTACTACCATTGCCTCCCTTCACTCCCCTTTCTATCTCTTGTGGCACAAACTACTCCCCTTTCTACTACTTCCACAACCAGCATTATCACTACCACTGTTTCTCTTTCCTCTTCTCTCTCGTCTAAATATGCTGGTTCACTCGGTCTCTTCATAAACGTTTCTCTCTATGTGCGGGTAATTTGTGTACGAGTTGTGCCCGGCGTCCGCAGTCTTTAATGAAGTGATGAGAATAGTGAAATTTAGTAAATACTTGTTCGATGAAAGAGCACCTTTCCTCTGGGAATTAACTAATATAGATTAAGAGGTACGAAGGAAGAAGCTTATGCTTATGTTGTGGTGAGAGTTGAAGTGGAGAAGATCGTGCTGGTTGATCGGTTTTCGGTAGACTTTAAAACGAAAATTTTACAGCATAGTTGATCCTCTTGCCGGGAAACTTCTTTAACATTTTCCTAAATAGCTACACACCTACTGGCCCATGACGGGCAGGAGTTTCTCAAATCCTTCTTCTCGGCAGTCAACTTCAACACTCTCCACCTGACCCTTCACGTCACTATGCTCCCTATATATACTCACTCTGCTCAGGTAGATCGCATTTTATTGCACGTGTGTTTACTTTTCCATCGTGTCGGTACTGTATAGCATTTATCTCCATTTTATGTTAATATATGACAAAACGAAACATAGCAAAACATAATATAACAACCCTCCCTCCCAATAAATAAAAATATAAAAGAACGTAGGAAGCTTGGTGGCCTAAAGTGTATTGGGTCACTAGGTCAAGTCCCCCTGAAGTACTTAAATTTTTGTCATTCGGACTGATGTTATTTGCGTGTAATTACTCATACACAATCAACTCACAATAGTTTTGGTATATACTGTTGCTACTATTATATACAAGGCCACAATGTGACACAAATTAAGAGTTTGCGGCTACTGTCAACCTCAGAGTTAGTTCTGCGTTACCTGACCCGGCTTACTCTATGAGGAGTTCCCGAAGAAAACGGTAATGGTACCTGCATCTTACGGACAGTAAAATAGTTAAAACACTTGGAATCGTTGTTTTTTATACAAGGATGTGTGACGTTACTTATGCTTGAACAAACAACACTGTATACAAAGCAAAGGCTATCGATCCATGTGAACAAGAGATGACAATAACCCTCAGATATTCTCCCTTTCCCACTTCCTATCCTACATTTAAATCTTCCCCAGGTCTATGGGTCCAGGAGTCCATCTGTCCCTTCAGATATTCTCCTTTCCCAACTTCCTATCCTACCCTTCCTATCCTACACTCAGTAATCTTGCAGGAGTCTATCTGTGTCCCCTCAGATATTCTCCCTTCCTCACTTCCTATCCTACATTCAGTAATCTTGCATTTAAGTCTTCCCTAGGTCCATGGATCCAAGAGTCTATCTGTGTCCCCTTAGATATTCTCCTTTCCCCACTTCCTATCCTACCCTTCCTATCCTACACTCAGTAATCTTGCATGAGTCCATCTGTGTCTCCTCAGATATTCTCCTTTCCCCACTACCCTTCCTATCCTACACTCAGTAATCTGTGTCCCCTCAGATATTCTCCTTTCCCCACTACCCTTCCTATCCTACACTCAGTAATCTGTGTCCCCTCAGATATTCTCCCTTCCTCACTTCCTACCCTGCCCTTTCTACCCTACACTCAGTAATCTTGCATTTAAGTCTTCCCCAGGTCCATGGATCCAGGAGTCTATCTGTGTCCCCTCAGATATTCTCCCTTCCCCACTTCCTATCCTACCCTACCCCAGGTTCGTGTGTCCAGGAGTCTATCTGTGTCCCCTCAGATATCTAAGCCTTCCCCGGGAATTCATCCGTGGGCCCCCGGATGTCTTCCCTTCCCTTGAAGTCCCAACCCCAGGTCTGTGATTCCAAGTGTTCATCCATACACCCTTTACCACTTTCCCGAGGTTAGCAGTCCCACCCCAGATCCGTGGTTCCAAGTGTTCATCCATACACCCTTTACCACTTTCCTGAGGTCAGCAGTCCCACCCCAGGTCAATGGTTCCAGGTATTCACCCTTCACCACCTCCCTGAGGTCAGCAGTCCCACCCCAGGTCAATGGTTCCAGGTATTCACCCTTCACCACCTCCCTGAGGTCAGCAAGTCCCACCCCAGGTCCATGGGTCCAGGTATACACCTTTCACCACTTCCCTGAGGTCAGCAAGTCCCACCCCAGGTCCGTGGGTCCAGGTATGCACCTTTCACTACTTCCCTGAGGTCAGCAAGTCCCACCCCAGGTCCGTGGGTCCAGGTATACACCCTTCACCACTTCCCTGAGGTCAGCAGTTTTAGCCACCCTTGAAGCACTGTCCATATATGATATTACTACACAAGTGTATTAATATCAGTATACGAAGGTAGATGTTATTACAGAGGAGGACACGCAGAAAATCTGCGCTCTGTAATAATATCCACCTGGACAGACCCGAACGTCGACTACCTGAGACAAGAGAGATCTCTATCCCAGTTAGCCCACCAAGGAGTGGCCACTTATTAAAAATTTGGAACATATATTTATATTTAATATTGTACCTACGTCAGTTGTTAGCTTCTTCAATTATTTAGTTGTGTAAGTGTATTTGTGAACGTTTTTATGAGCGTAGATTAGTGTATGTGTGTGAACCTTTGTGTTCCCTGCTTGATAACTGTAATTAATTGTTATCGTCTATCTTTTTTTTTCTTTTTATTTATCTTTTTTATTTGCATGGTGCGCAAAGGTTCAAGAAGCGCGCGTTCTTCTATACACTCAGTTCTGTATTTCCACATACACATCCTACACACAAAAACGTCACACATACAATCACACGAATAAAGCAACACATACATACACACAATCCTCTGTATCAAACATACACATACATTTATTCAGCAATGCATATAATCCTCTCCTTTCAATATTACTAGCATGTAAACACAAATATACACGCACCCACACTTCTACCTCTACGCTACACACACACACGATATATATATATATATATATATATATATATATATATATATATATATATATATATATATATATATATGTCGTGCCGATTAGGTAAAACTTGCGATTTTGGCTTAAATAGCAACGCTCACCTTGCCATATAAGACAAGTGAAAATTTGTGTATGCAATAATTTCGCCAAAATCATTCTGAACATAACGAAAAAAAATATATTTCATTGTGTTTGTTTATTATTAAATTAATGTTAACGTATCTAAAATATATTTAGTTGGGTTAGGCTAAAATAAATTGCGCTTGTTGTAATAAAGTTAGGTAGGTTTTCAAAGTTTCTCTTGGTACAAAATTATAAATTCTTACATTACCATAAATGAAAAAATATATCTCTAAACGTGTAAGAGAAAATTTTAGAAAGGACTTAATTTTAGATGAGTTCTTGCTAATTGACCAGTTTTACCTAATCGGCACGACATTATATATATATATATATATATATATATATATATATATATATATATATATATATA
The DNA here is from genome assembly GCA_009830355.1 of Cherax destructor. NCBI lineage: Eukaryota > Metazoa > Arthropoda > Malacostraca > Decapoda > Parastacidae > Cherax > Cherax destructor. The sequence goes on from WNWK01000135.1 coordinate 111,185, forward strand.
TATATATATATATATATATATTCTTAATACCCTCCAGAAACAGGAAAATAGTTGGCAAACCTTTTCAATGTTATCAGTATACATAATCACTGGACAATATACGGTATCGCAAGGTAATATACTGTGTTATCGGTACATAATATTACCGAACGATATACGTCACTGTTAGACGATACAAAAATGATCCTACATGTTATTATCTTTCAATATGCGCAATTACCATGCAATATCAAATGTCATAAGGGAATACGCAAATTTCCGAACGGCGTATAATATTACCTGGCGATATATGCCCCCAGTTACCTGACCGTACACATCATTACTGACAGGAATATACCATTACCGTGGAATATACACCCTTAGATGCTTGATCGGGGCGACATATGCTATTTTCAGGCAGAGAGAGAGAGAGAGAGAGAGAGAGAGAGAGAGAGAGAGAGAGAGAGAGAGAGAGAGAGAGAGAGAGAGAGAGAGAGGGAGAGAGATCAACAGGCTGAACAGGGTAATTACAGCATGCTAAATACTGAATCTAAAAAGAGCACTTTGTGTCGCTGTCCTGCATCAAAGGGAAAGACTTTATTAGTAAGTCTTAATTACCTCTCCCTCACTAATTTTCACTCATAGATTTAAAAAACGACGCAAAAAGGGAACGAATAAATGCATTCTCAGTATCAATTAAGAATAAATGCTATAAATAATGCTAACAAGCAATAATAATTAAAAAAATAATTATATGTTAAAGGTTTACTAAGTTCAAAGATTTTTATCGCTGATAGTAGCATATAAATTTTTCCAGCCTCTTTTAGAAATAATATTATAATCTAATAGCTTTTATCCTCATCCTGACTCGAATTATCTATCTTCAGCCTCGCCATTATTATCTATCTTCAGCCTCGCCATTATTATCTATCTTCAGCCTCGCCATTATTATCTATCTTCAGCCTCGCCATTATTATCTATCTTCAGCCTCGCCATTATTATCTATCTTCAGCCTTGCCATTATTATCTATCTTCAGCCTCGCCATTATTATCTATCCTTATTTTAGCTTCAGTTGTCCATCCTTATTCAAATTATTATCATACTAATTGTTATTATGTATTCTTATCCTACTTCTCATTAACTACAAGAATTCTTACTATTATCATTATTGTCATCACTAATCATTTGTATTATTATCGTTCTGTGTCCTCAATAATACATTCTGCATCCCTTTCTATATTCCCTCTTTATTTCGTGAAGAGTCGCAAAGACTCAAAAACATCGATAACGTAATTATAGGAGAAAAAACAAAATAATTTTTTTCCTAAAAGAATTCAATGCGAGTGACGTTTTTATGATGATAAACACAGCCGATAACCCAGGCGGATTAGCATCACGAACGATAACACGAACTGGCGTGTAAATTTACCCACAGATAAACTTAACTCTGTCTTTATGTTCCGTTTCATTCGCGTTGGCAGCATATGTGCAGCAAGAGTTTCGCCCTGTGTAGAGCTTTATCATGTCAACATATTGGAACAACTTTGGGCCGTGTAGGGCTCTAACATGCCATGACTTGGTACAGCTCTACACAGAGCAACATGGTTTCCCAAATAAAAGCTTGCTCTGAAGCGTTCCTTTTTTTTCCATCATTCTTATTTGAATATTTATTACAACACTGAAATTCGTTTATCAATAAAATAAATATAAGTAAAATGTATTCCGCACCATTAAACAAACATAGAGGATTGCGAAGCCAAGCACTACGGATTTACTGATTCTTTTATGACACGGCGACCGTAATCCACGGGGAAGGGGATTTTTACCTGTGCATTCTATAATGCAATATTTGTGTTGTGGTGTAGCTCTAGGACGCTGTAGTTCGTGTGCTGCACGTTTGGGACGTCCCTGGGACGCTTCTCAAATGCTCTTGCTAAGGCGACGCCTGAGCGTAGGTTACCATCTATTAGTAAATCGTGGAGCATTTTCTAGTAAGTTGAAGGATGACTCGTATATGTGAAATGTGTTTTTAGGTTAAATTATGATGAAATGTGTGTGTGTGTATTTAGGCCTAAAAAAAAGCAAGGGTGTTTTCTGCCGAATAAGCAGACTAAAAATTTATTTTTGCCACAAATCTGTGAAACTCAATCTGAATATAACGGAAAAAAATATATATATATCATTGATTTCAAGTCATATTAAATAAATTTAAACTAACCTATTATATATATAGTAAAGATATCAAACTAAAGGTTTGTGAAGAATATATTTTATATACAACTCTTCGGAGGTACTGTAAGTACAGCAGTTAGTGAGGGACCTCGTGGAGGTGAGCAGAAATTGATGCTAAAAATTAGACACATATGCAACACTTGGGTATCTTTATTGAGGAAACGTTTCGCCACACCTTTCTACTTTGTATTGGACTGATGAAGCCACTGTGTGGCGAAACGTTTCCTCAATAAAGATACCCAAGTGTTGCATATGTGTCTAATTTATAACTTGTCGGTTCTCTGAACCATTCATCTACAGAGATTGATGCATTGTACATAACTATCTTACTGAACCATGAAGGTTTGTAGATATAGAGACAGATTACCAGGGTCCTCCTGGCCACCAGATCGAATTCACAAGTTGTTCTGTTTAATTATTTTTTCTTGCGAGTAAGTAGCTAGTCTAATTAGATTCGTAATCAATTTTTTTATATACTGTTATTTGTTAATGATACTTTAATTAAAATGACTGACGCTCTTTTGTTTATGTACGAGTTTACAGACTTTTGTCACAAAGTGAGAACCCGGAGATTAACTTTTTTTCCACACCATGAAACCTTCATACAGTTGTAGGGAAGTTTTCAGCGGTCAGGATCGCTAGCAAACCTGTTCCCTTGGGCACTTCCTTTACAACCAAGGAACTAGTGAGGAGTCTCCGGGACACGAACAATTTTTTCCAATACTGCCTATGTTATTCACTGGATTAACCATCAAATTGAAGTATTTTTTCTCAATCAATGGAAGGACATACACCAGACGCCATTGGCACTAACTTTAATTTTGACCATGGACATAATCATGGACATAATCATGAAGAGGGAAAATAACTGCCAGCTTACCAAACCTGTCTTTCTCGTAAAACTCTTCTGCCTGAGTTTTACAGTTAGTGTCATTCTGAGGTAGCCTACACCTGTCCTCTGGTCCTCACTTTGCTTGTACATATATTCTCTTATTTCCACACGTGTTCTATGTAGAAAAAGGCAGGAGCGACCTACTCCAAACTCATGATGCTCTGGGTTGTGCAATTGTAGGGAATCCAAGTGGTTGTGATCTTGCTGGTTAGAACCCTTTCAAATATTTTTTTATGAAGTGGGACGCTAGTGCTATCCATCTTTTGTGTTCAAGAATACAATGTCCATTCTCTCATTGTGTCTTTGGCAAACTTTTCGTCTTCTTGATGAGCACTATATTAACCCTTTCGAAACTAAACTGAAATTTTTACTGTTTCAATATCCCTAAGTAATATTCTGATTGTCAGTTGGTTCTATCTCATTCTCATTAAGACATTATAACAGTTTCTTTTTTTTGTAAAATTTGATAGTCTTAAAGGCATAAGATTTGAAATTATCTGATAATCCATAAATATTACGAAGATTGTCTTTTGTGTATCTGATAATCCATAATAATATTAAATTACAGAATTTAGATACTATCTGATAGTCTAAAAAAAAAAATTTGTCTTTCATTATTGGCTGGAAAAGATTGCTTGCCAAGCACAATGTGTCTATTATTCAGTTATTTCATTTATTGCTTTTATTCCAATAGTACTAACCCTTTCAAAATTAAACTGAATTTTTTACTATCACTTAGTCCTTAATTAGTATTTCAGTTCCTCTTAAGGAATAATAACATAGTCATTTGATATTGTCTGGAAATCCATAAACATTATGATTGTTTCTCTCTGACAGTCCTTACAGAAAATAATATAATAATCTATGGATGAAATATGTTCGTCCATAACAATTTTATTCTCTTTTGTTACTATTTAAGAATCTTAAAGAAAAAAAATTACGCTTTTTTTTTTGCTCCTGTTAATCCTTAGTGAATAATTTAATTGCTTTTTATTTCAGGTGATAATGTATTTTATGTAACCGTCTATAAAGTATGTCTCGTATAATCTAATAGACCTAAATGATATGAGAAGAGATGGTGTAATTAACTATGCTGGAATGCTAATGAACTAGGTTCACAATGACACAGTGAGACTGACCGCAGGGATCCTAATGATTACCAGGTCGAACTCACTCCCTGAATTCCCTATCCTTTTTTTTGTTATTCACGTGAAAATATTTTATAATTGCCCTCTTTGATTATTTATTCCATGAGATTAATAAATCAAACAAGATTCGTAATCTTATGTTTATAATTATTATGTATTATAAATGATGCATGGATTTGGGGTGCTTGATGTTCTATTGTAAATATGTGTTCATATACTCCTCTCATACAGTTAGATTATTATTATAATCAAATAGAAGCGCTAAACCACAGGGGTTATACAGCGCTGCTCATACAGTTAGAGACATACAGTTAGAGACCAGAGAGCATATGCTACATCACAGTCATCTTCACACAGTTCCAGGAAAATTTTCAGTGGAATGGACTTTTAGCTTACCTGTTGTTCTTAGGGACACAAAGAAATTAGTGAAAAGACTCCAGGACAGGAACATTTTTTTCCACCACTGTTTATCTTCTTCACAGGATTATCACTAAACTCACAGCTCTATATTTTAATAGCAAGGAAATAGACAAGAGAATATTAGCATCAGCAATTATTTTCACTAAGGACACCATCATTCTTGTACAAACATAAAGGAATTATCAGCTTGCCAAATCCCTCTTGCTCGACAAACTCCTTTTGCAGTTGTTGAGATGCAGAGTTAAACCCCACGTCTTGAGTGATTCTCACTCCTATTCGTCCCTATGTTTCACACGTATTCTCAACAGACATTTAAAAGCTTAGTCTTCAAGTGATTTATCTTAATAATGTTACCAATTCTGCCTTATATTTGCTTTGTAATTATTACATCTAATGTTGTTTTTAAATGAACGGTACAAACCTTTATCACACCTCTCATGATTTTTTTACCCTCTGTTAGTCCTTAATTATTTTTGATTATCTGTTATTTCTGATTGTTCTTAAGGCCTTCAAGAATTATAATGATTGTTGTTTATATTGTGGTAGTCCATATTATATATTATAATCATAAGGAGCGCTAAACACGTAGGGGTTATACTGCACCTGTTGGGGGATGTCAAGGAACCTCCCTTGAGGGGTTTGTTAGTCCATAAAGGTTTGATGTGGTTGTCTTTTCTTAGGATCTCATAGACTTTTACGATGTCAGAGAGAAGGGTGTACATAACTATGCTGGAATGTTAATATCCTGGAAAGATTCATAGCTGGTCTGATGGTCAACCAGTGGTGTCTTGATGGTCAACCAGTGGTGTCTTGATGGTCAACCAGTGGTGTCTTGATGGTCACCATTCCTTTGTGATCACCAAAAAACTATTTATTTTTTCCATTTCAATTACACAACAAACCAGACACGAATTCGGTCATCGAATATAATTTAAAGCACATTATTATTAGTGTGACCTTGAAAGGAGCTGAGGTACGGTAACATCTTTTAGCCTGTAAAGTTACGTAAAAAAAAAACCTGATATATAAGTATGCTGGAATATAAGTGAACTATAAGGGTTACGTCTAGACGGTGAGGTCGACCACTGGTGTTGTGATGGGCACCAGTTTGAACTCACTGCTTGTGTGTCCCTTATTTTAGTGCTACTTAAGTAAGAGGATTTTATAATTGTTCTCTTTGATAATATTTTATTGCTATTATGTAATAAATCAAATAAGATCAATAACAAGATTTTAATAATTTGTTAGTGATACTTTGATGAGAGTCTTAAAGTTCGAGTGTTCATATATTTGTATTATATATATATATATATCAAACACTGATCTCTGGCCGACGGAGACTCGAACCTACGAACCTCATGACAAGGAACGCAGTGCTTTACCGACCGTACCACACTGGTCCAATACCTTGGCATCCAGCTTTCGCTAGACGTTATTCCAAGGCAGCCAGCTTTCAGGCAGGAAGGCTTACAGCTTTTCATCTCATCCCCTGCATGCATCGACACAACTAGAGATTTTTACAATGCTAGGAATTCGCAAGAGCAGGCGAAATATTCACAAACACTGATCTCTGGCCGACGGAGACTCGAACCTACGAACCTCATGAAAAGCTGTAAGCCTTCCTGCCTGAAAGCTGGCTGCCTTGGAATAACGTCTAGCGAAAGCTGGATGCCAAGGTATTGGACCAGTGTGGTACGGTCGGTAAAGCACTGCGTACCTTGTCATGAGGTTCGTAGGTTCGAGTCTCCGTCGGCCAGAGATCAGTGTTTGTGAATATTTCGCCTGCTCTTGCGAATTCCTAGCAATATATATATATATATATATATATATATATATATATATATATATATATATATATATCTTGCCTAATAGGTACAACTGGTCAATTAGCAAGAACTCATTTAAAATTAAGTCATTTCTAAAATTTTCTCTTATACGTTTAAAGATATATTTTTTCATTTATGTTAATGTAAAAATTAATAATTTTGTATCAAGAGAAACTTTGAAAACTCACCTAACCTTATTATAACAAGCGCAATTTAATTTAGCCTAACCCAACTAAATATATTTTAGATACGTTTAAAATAATTTAATAATTAACAAACACAATGAATTTTTTTTTCCTTAGGTTCAGAATGATTTTTGCGAAATTATTGCATACACAAATTTTCGCTTGTCTTATATGGCAAGAAGAGCGTTGTTATTTAATCCAAAATCGCAAGTTTTACCTAATCGGCACGACATATAATATATATATATATATATATATATATATATATATATATATATATATATATATAAATTATTCTTGTTGTTACGGCCGTTGTTCTTGTTATTAACCAATCATATTTTGGTTATTTATATATTCCTAGCTCTGCTTCCATCATTGCAATTGTTGATGTTTTCTCTTTCTCGTTTCTTGCTTCATAACTGATATAATTTTATTGTCACTATTTCTTGTTTATTGATTTTATCTTGTCACTTACAGTGCATCAAAGGGACCGGAGATGATAATTCTATTCCTGGTAAATGCATTCAGTAAATCCCAAACGCATTTAATATAGTGATTTTCGAATATGGAGGATTGGGATTAGAATCGCCTCTCTGGCGCATAATATATCATTGTCCATCTGCCGAACAATGCAATCCCCTTAAAAGCATTCCGATCCTACCTTTGGACCCAGGGAAGGTTATAGGATTTTGGCCATCACCTACGTGGATACTTGGTTAAGGAGTGGTTTTCAAGGTGGCTTCCTGCTTCTTCCTCACACCAGGAATAAGGATGTTCTGGCAAGCGAGTCTTGTAATTACTGAATGAGACTCTAGGTGGATATTGGGACATTTAGTAAGTGGTGTCCTTCAGCGCCTGTGGCAACAGCAGGGTGAGGAAGAGGGGCCAGGCAGAGAGGGTGAAGTTCGTGTTTTCTTATTTTTCTTTCTTTTATCGGGTTCATGTCCCCCTTCCCCCACTCTTCTTCCTCTTCCGTTTTATGTCTCCTTTTATGCCTCCTCTCATACACTTCTCCTTACTGCTCTGCTACTACAGCTACTAGTTCTACAACTATTATAACTACAACTACTACCGTTACTACTAAATAATTAAATATATTAATAATTGTAATAATAATAGCACTAATTAACAATAATAGTAATTATAATTACTATTAGCTTACACTACTCCTCATCCTCTCCTCCTTACTTCCCTTATCCGCTCCCTTCCCTCCGCTCTCCTGCCTTCATCAAGTAAACGTTGGTACACTATACGATATAATCGACACTTCCGCCAATACCTCCGTGAGGTTCTCAAAGCGGTGATGTGGTAACTGCCACGGTATTCAGCATGTATTCTGACTTCAGGGAAATAGGGAAAAAGAAGATCGTTGCGCATTCGTGAGCAGTCCATCACGAAACATGACAAAGTCGCTATTAAATACATCAGTCTGATGAAGAAGAAGCATGTGCAAGACATGCTTATCTTCACTGTGGAGACGTTCACCAACCGATGGCTTTATCAATTCAATACAGAGACTAATTCCCGGAAACAGTGGCAGACATGATGTAGAAGTTTAAGGTGATTTAGTCCCTCAGCCATGAAAGGAAGGGTTCAGTGCTTCTGCTTTGAAAGGAGGGGTTCAGTCTCTCAGCCTTGAATGGAGGGGCTCAGTCCATCAGCTTTGAAGAGAGGGGCTCACTCTCTCAGTCTGGAAAGGAAGGGTTCAGTCTCTTAAGCCTTGAGAGGAGGGGTTAAGATCATATGTCTTGAGATTCTCCTCTTATTCATCTTCCTCTCTTATTTGTATGCATCTAATATATAATGCATGAGTCTGCCCTTAATAGGGTCCGGGATGGTTGGTTTGTTGATTAATTAGGTTTTAAGAGAATTACACTGAGATAATCAGGTCAGCAAATAACCCTTGTACCACTAGTCAAGCATACTCTCAACTAAAATAGGGATTAAAGCAAATTCTCAGCACACATACACCTCTCAGTGTATATTAACGGAGATATACACCCCTGGATGAACACACTCGGAGAAATATATACCCACGATGTGCCGAAATTAGTGTGTCTTACGTGCAATAGATGGCATGTGACGCCATTAAATACTGGTGATCCACACTAACGTCGTCGTTCGGCAGATATGTTACCTTTCTTGTTTACTGAATATTTGTTTTTATTTTATATATATTTTATTTATCTTTTGTTACCCGGTCAAAAGTACTTGTAAGGGCAATGATATATAAGAATTATGGCTATTCAAGCACCCACTCACTGCAAGGAGGCGGGCTCTATCCTTCCCTGACACACTCTGAAGCATTGCTGAGACTATATTCTCTACTATTGGGCCATTCCAGTGCGACTGTTTGTAGTTGTTGGGGGAGCAGGCCTGGTTTCAGAGCCTGTTAGATTATCCCAGATCCTGGCTCCATCAGCGAACTTTTGGTCATGGATTCCAATCGTGTCCCTAAGATGTTCAGGGAGAATTGCTGCTACAAGCCCTCTGGATGCAATGCATGAAGACAGGAAAGCAGGTAGAGCAATCTGAGATGACTTGCGGACACCAATGCCTCCTAGTCTGACTGGGAGTGTAGCTTGGTCCCACTGCCCATCTTCTAGAATAAGGTTAAGTACTTTAGTAAAGATCTGCCTCAGGATACTGTCATATTCGTGCAGTATAGGGTTATCATATGAAGGAGCACATCTTAGGAAATATGTCAACCTGGGCAGACTCAAGCATTTTGTCAGAATGTACAAGGCATCATGGGTGTCAAGATTGCCTATATATATGTCGTGCCGAATAGGTAAAACTTGCTATTTTGGCTTAAATAGTAACGCTCTTCTTGCCGAATAAGGCAAGTGAAAATTTGTGTGTTCATTAATTTCGCAAAAATTATCCTGAACCTAACGAAAAAAATATATTTCATTGTGTTTGTTTATTATTAAATTGGATTAGGCTAAATTAAATTACGCTTGTTATAATAAGGTTAGATAAGTTTTCTGAAGTTCTTATGGTACAAAATTATTTTTTTCATTAACATAAATTAAAAAATATATATCTTTAAACGTATAAGAGAAATTTTTAGAAAGGACTTAATTTTAAATGAGATCTTACTAACTGACCAGTTTTATCTATTCGGCACGACATTATATATATATATATATATATATATATATATATATATATATATATATATATATATATATATATATAAAAATTTATACACAAGCGAATAGTCTTGTACACACCGAGAGATGAATGTTTCTGAGGGCACGGACGCTGAGATGAGAAACCGACACAAATATCAGGAAAGGTCACAGTAAAGCTCATGTCCCTCAGTGTACATGTGTTGAGAGTAAACTTTATTCCTTACTTCAGAGATTAATGTAGTCTTGTTTAGTGGTGAACAGGTGACAGACGTGTGCAGCCTTAATGACCCTCGTGTAGTCGATGAGGTTAATACAACATTAACCAACCTACCACACACAAATGAAGTTAATTACTTTTCACCTTGACGGTATGGTACGTCACCCACTGATAGTCATGATTGATGGTATGGTACGTCACCCACTGATAGTCATGATTGATGGTATGGTACGTCACCCACTGATAGTCATGATTGATGGTATGGTACGTCACCCACTGAAGTCATGATTGATGTAGTACGTCACCACTGAAGTCATGATTGATGGTGTACGTCACCACTGATAGTCATGATTGATGGTATGGTACGTCACCCACTGATAGTCATGATTGATGGTATGGTACGTCACCCACTGATAGTCATGATTGATGGTATGGTACGTCACCCACTGACAGTCATGATTGATGGTATGGTACGTCACCCACTGACAGTCATGATTGATGGTATGGTACGTCACCCACTGATAGTCATGATTGATGGTATGGTACGTCACCCACTGACAGTCATGATTGATGGTATGGTACGTCACCCACTGACAGTCATGATTGATGGTATCCACTTGACTTCAATATCGGTGCTAATGGATGTTACTGGTTCAACTACGTAAACAGAAATGATCTTGTTCAGTATTCCCCCAGGAAACATTCTTTCACGGAGCATTGGTAAATGGAGCAGTCATAAAGGGAGCAGTCATAAAGGGAGCAGTCATAAAGGGAGCATTATAAAGGAGCATTCATAAAGGGAGCATTCGTAAAGGGAGCATTAGCAAAGGGAGCATTCATAAAGGGAGCATCCATAAGTGAAGCTTTCGTAAAGGGATCATTCTACCTAATCTTAATCCAGGGAACATGACCTTTCCTCCCTTTCCTTGGATCAAACCCGAATGCCTCCCATCCCACCAGGCACTGTATGACCTCTGCGGATTTAGCGCTTCCCCCATAAGTGTAATAATTATTAAATATTTCTAGAGTCATTATCAATGTGGGATAATATTTATTTTCCTCTTTTAAAACACAGTTTTACTCCTCAGTTTATTGAAGCCCATTTTATGTTCAGTTTCATTTACCCATTTTTTTCATGGGAGGTAATCAGGTTTGATCCGAGGAAGGGCAGCTCCAGTTCTTCGGATCAAGAGTAACTTCCAGCATCATAAATGTGTGGTCTGTGATTTTGTGCTTTGCTGGAGTGAGAGAGAGAGAGAGAGAGAGAGAGAGAGAGAGAGAGAGAGAGAGAGAGAGAGAGAGAGAGAGAGAAAAAGGGTATTCCTTGCTTTACATTCGTGAATGTGTTCGTTAGTATTATGCGACTCGATCACAAAGCGGGCATAAGCTTTCCCATTTAGGAAGCAGAAAGCGTTGCTCGACACACAAGTGTCTTGTTTGATCCACTGCAACATTGCTACGTACATGGTGGGGTGAACGAGGAAACAAGCCCACGAAGCTATCAGCTGTCAGAACGTCAAGGTGGCTTCCGACCATCGTCTCCACCGCATAACGTAAACACGTTATCCTGCGTACCAAAGAATATCGTATGCAACAGAAAATATGATATACACCACAGAATATCGCACGCTGCCGAAAATATTCGTGTGCACTGAGGAATATCATAAAAGGTGAATATTTTGAATCACTGTAGAATATACGCAGCAGAAAATACCGTACGAGGCAGAAAACATCGTAGGCACCAGAAATTTTACGCAGCAGAAAAAAAAATCGCACTTAACAGAAAAGATCATACGCATCAGAGTATATTGTACGCACGAGGGAAAACTGCCTTACGGAGGCAGGGGAAGGGGGGTTCAGCAGCTGGTAGAATTGCCTCCCAGGACACCCACTGATGGCAATCTCGTCTTCAATATGTGGCCGCTTATGATTTTCCTACAAATTCCTGCCTTTGGTCTCGTCGTTGGTAGGTCTGGGGCCTGGGTCTGAGGAAAACCAGGGGCGGAGTGTTTTGTGTTTTATCTGCTGCTCCGTGAATGTTATCACAGCTTCCTACTTTTTTATGTCTCTCTCCAGAGTGGTTTTTCGGTCCCATGATACCATGACAGCCAGCCTTACACTTTATGCAAATTTCTGCACTGCAGATACTAACTGTATATATATATATATATATATATATATATATATATATATATATATATATATATATATATATATATATATATATATATGTCGTGCCGAATAGGTAAAATTGGTCAGTTGGGAAGAACTCATTTGAAATTAATCAAGTCCTTTCCAAAATTTTCTCTTATACGTTTATAGATATTTTTTTATTTGTGTTAATGTAAAAATTAATAATTTTGTATCAAAAGTACTTTAGAAAATTTACTTATAACAAGCGTAATTTAATTTAGCCTAATCCAACTAAATATATTTTAGATAAGTTTACAATAATTTAATAATAAACAAACACAATGAAATATATATTTTTTCGTTACTTTCAGAATGATTTTTGCCAAAATATTGCATACCGAATTTTTCGCTTTTCTTATTCAGCAAGAAGAGCGTTGCTATTTAAGCCAAAATAGCATTTTTTCCTATTCGGCACGACATATATATAAATGTTTCTATATATTCACATTCCCATTTACGATAATTCAATGACCTATTCAACTGTCCTACTTCCTCTACTACTCTGGCATCCTTTCACACTTCTCATTCCCGAAACACCTTCCTCGCTCCACTTCCAGGGGAAGAGCGTGGAAGTGACACATCAATGGATGTCTCCTGTCGCGAGCCCCACCTCCCAGTTGTGTCAAACTACCCAATTAGACCCCCGCTAACTGCCTTAATAAGACGCAACGCCGGAGGCGGCCAGTACAAATGCACTTGAAAATGGTGGCAGCGGTGGGACTTTGCCACCATCTAAAATGGAATTGGTGGAAGAGGTTGGATTCTGTGGGTGCTAAAAACAGCGAGAGGGTTGGAAAGTCTGGACTATTCCAGATGATGGAACTGGAAAGTCATGTTGAAAGCCATGTGGGTTTTTGTCGGCAGAAAGCCGGGGGGTAGAGACCGCCCAGAAGCGTTAGTGCAATCCTTTGAAGAGCTTATACGGAGTGGTTAGATGCTTGTATGTGTATATTTCTATAATTCTTTTTCTTCTGGGTTACAATATTTATATAGTGAATAATGATGTAAATAATAACCCTTCATCTAGTTCCCCCTTCCCCTCAAAAAAAAAAATAAAAAATCGCAATCTGGGAAAGCTTTACTGTCGCATGATAGCAAAATAAAAAGGAAAAAAAGGCCTTGCAAAGCTATATTATACATTCAGTGCGAACGTGATGATCCATTTTTACGCGCACGGGGATCAAACAATGGGATGGATCACGGCAGACGATCCTCCAACCTGCCACACCCGCTCGCTTGCATACAAACCGCAGATCCACACACTTGATCCTCCCTCGTGAATAATAATGAATAAAAATGGCACGTGGGTTTATATTCGCCAGTCGCATGAAAAAAAAAGAGAGAGAAATGTGTAACTGGCAGAGAGGAAACCTATAAAATAGCAAAATATTTTATAAAAAAAAGTATCCATGCTCTGGATGTTTCATAAGAAGATATTGTTTTACTTTTATTTGCCTTTTATTTTCTCTGAAAAATAGTCAACAGACTGTAAAATGCTATTTGTATAAACTCCTGTGTTTATGTACTAGCCGGTTGGTACTCACTTATATGTAATCACCAAAGTGTTCTCAGCATTTTGTGTTTATGAATCTGTGTTTGGGGGTGTCGAGTCTTGGTTCGGTCTCATCCAATTTTGTTTTACTGCCTACGGTCATGGGGGTCGTTAGCTGCACGTGTCATACTACATTCGCTCCTGAAACTGTGTGCAGAGTTTGTTTCCATCCCTCTTCTTTTCATTCTACCCTGAAACTGAAGAAGTAATTTCAAATATCACTTACCAGTGTCCACACAGATTCCACCAATATCTCATCAAATTTTTTTTTTTAAGTATATTTTACGTCGTGATCATGTCTTCTAAAAGTTGTTATTTCAACTGAACACGTTAGATTTCGTTCTTTTCATCTTTCCTCGTGTTGTATTTCATCATTTCTGGTACTAATTTGTTTGCACATCCTTACGCTCTAACACGGTTCTATATATATTTGACCAAGCGTGGAATTCCTGACGCTTCACCTTAATCTATAATGGGTCGGATGTTTAGGTTTATATTATTTACGTAAATGGTAATTTGAGAATAAAAACCTTCATGGGACAACAGTAGAGGTCCTCTTCAACACAAATTTGCTATGTACCTGAAAATAATTCTTTGACTCTTATCTAAGTCTTTTTGTAGTTTTACTAAGAAAAAAAAAAACTCGCAGTTAGGCGAGGAACGACGTTTGGGTCCGAAAACGTTGAAGTGCACCGAAACGTCGTCATAATGTTGTTCTCCTACGTAAGGGGTTTTTGGAGAACCGTTGTTCCAGTCACGGTAGTGTGACAATTCGTCTTGCATTCTTTCCCTATACTCCAACGATATTCTTCTCCTTATCTATACGTCGTTAAGGATAATCTGTAGTCCTTCCCGTGCGGTCAGTTGTTTACATCAGAAAATGTAAGGGAGTCAAGGAAGAGTCTTCTTCCTTTATAGATTCATAAGTATTTACGACATGATTCAGGACAGTCAGTCGTTCAAGAAAAGGACACAGATCCAGGAGCCATAGTTTGGAACCTGTGAACACAGTAAGCTTAATAAACACACACACACACACACACATACATAAACAGGTAAAAATGTTCAGACAGACACAACCCCTGAAGGTATACATTAATAAGAGTGGAAAAATATTTGAGTGTTTATGAGTGTTCGAATAATATATATATATATATATATATATATATATATATATATATATATATATATATATATATATATATATATATAATATATGAGAGAAAGAGAGAGAGAGAGGAACATACATGTGGGGTGCCTGGCCTGTACTAAATATGTAAAGAACATTTGATTTATTAAGAACGAGTATTGCATATTAATGAACTTTATACATCGGCGTGTTTCAACTCCTGTTCGAACCGTCGGCTTCGCCTTAATCCGATCCTTAACACCATCACACCGTGTTCGTAACCCCGCTCTCATCACACCGTGACAATAACACCACTTTCACCACACCGTGACAGTAACACCGTAACCCCGCTCTCATCACACCGTGACAATAACACCACTTTCACCACACCGTGACAGTAACACCGTAACCCCGCTCTCATTACACCGTGACAATAACTCCACTTTCACCACACCGTGACAGCAACACCACTACATAGTGCGCCTCACCTCTTTCACTGAATATCAAAAACTTCAGCAACGATTCCTACCAAATTTGCGAGGAAATAAGGAAAAGAGAGAGAGAGTGAGTGAGCGTGAGTGTGTGTGTGTGTACTCACCTAGTTGTGGTTGCAGGGGTCGATTCATAGCTCCTGGCCCCGCCTCTTCACTGGCCGCTACTGGGTCACTCTCCCTGCGCCATGAGCTTTATCATACCTCTTCTTAAAGCTATGTATGGAACCTGCCTCCACTACATCGCTTCCCAAACTATTCCACTTCCCGACCACTCTGTGACTGAAGAAGTACTTCCTAACATCCCTGGGATTCATCTGAGTCTTCAACTTCCAACTGTGTTCCCTTGTTGCTGTGTCCCATCTCTGTGTGTGTGTGTATGTGTGTGTGTGTGTGTGTGTGTGTGTGAGTGTGTGTGTGTGTAAACAAGACATTCCCTTAGGTGCGGGACATCAAAACGAGGTTCCCTTTCCACCCTTCAAGCAGATTATGTCCCTAAGTAGAGGGACAACAGCATTAGCGACATGAGCAGGTGGAAGCAACAACAATAGTAGCAATAACACCAGCAACAACAGTAGCAATAACAACAGGAGCAATAACAACAGGAGGAATAACAACAGGAGCAATATTAACAGTACTGACAGCAGCAATAACAGTATCAGGAGCCTCCGAATCTGCCCTACAAGTAACGAGAACAGCAGCAGCAGCAACAACAGCTGCAGCAGCAGCAGCAACAACAGCTGCAGCAACAGCAACAACAACAGCTGCAGCATCAGCAGCAACAACAGGAGGTTTGGAAGAGCATACTGATGGTGGTGACAGCCAAGGAGTCTTAAAGTGGCTGCTGGCAAACCCTTCATTACCGCACACGAGGGCACACACAAACACAAACTCCTCCTCCTTCCTCGCCTCCCTCTCTCTCCCTTCCTTCCTCTCTTTCCTCCCTCCCTCTGTCTGTCTGTCTCTGTATCTCTCTCTTTCTCTCTCTCTCTCTGTATATGTGGGGGACGTGTGAAGGTGATAATGATAGTTATAGTAATAGTAGCAGCTGAGGGGGGAGGGGAAAGACGAATGAGAGAATTTAATTAGTTAAGTTAGAAGCTGAAGCTCATTGGAGCGAGTGAGTTAGCAGGTTACAGTGTACAGTACCCGCGAGTACTTCACAGTCTCTGTCAGTATTCACAGTACCTGAAAGTACCTCACAGTCCCTGCCAGCATTCACAGTACCTGAAAGTACTTCATAGTCCCTGTCAGTATTCACAGTACCTGAAAGTACTTCACAGTCCCTGTCAGTATTCACAGTACCTGAAAGTACTTCACAGTCCCTGTCAGTATTCACAGTACCTGAAAGTATTTCACAGTCCCTGTCAGTATTCACAGTACCTGAAAGTACCTCACAGTCCCTGCCAGCATTCACAGTACCTGAAAGTACTTCATAGTCCCTGTCAGTATTCACAGTACCTGAAAGTACTTCACAGTCCCTGCCAGTATTCACAGTACCTGCTCACAGTGCCTGTAAGCTCTGAGCAACCACTGTGACACTCACAGGTTAAAAAAACGTTTAAATTGGAGCAGAGTATTGCATCGTGCACCAAGAATATTGTGTTTAACGAAGAGACTGTTGCATCTTATACTATGAATATTGCAATATATGGTGAATCTTATGCGATGGATATTACGTTTTATACGATGAATATTACGTCGTATTCGACAAATATTACGTATTATACAATAAATATTACGCATTATACCATTAATATTAGGTCTTATTCGATAAATATTACGTCATATACGATGCATATTACGTCACATACGATGCATTTTACGTCATATACGATGCATTTCAGTACAATACTATGAACATTAAATCTAATATTATGAATATTACGTCTTATAGTATGAATATTACGTCTTAGACGATGAATATTACGTCTTAGACGATGAATATTACGTCTTATACTATTAATATTCTTATTCGATAAATATTACGTCTTATACGACTTATTTTGCATTAAACGATTAATACTTCTTCTTATTCCTTGAATATTACGCCTTTTACGACTAGTATTGTCTTCTACGAAGAATATTATGTCTCATTTCGAGTCTACTGAGAAGTTCTCTGAGTAAGACAACTATGCATATATAAAAAAAATGACAACAATTACGTCTACCACGGCGACGGCAGCAGCAGAACCAACAAGAACAAAGACGACAACAACAATGACAATGTTATCAATAACAACAGTAACGACAACAAAATGCAAGACACAGAACACGGATAATCAGAACGGGAAACCGGAGACAGAACACACAGAACACACACACACACACACCCACCCCATAACAAGACAACCCATTCCTACCTCCACAAATAAAATTACACACCCAGATCCTCTCGTAAAAAAAAGACTCTGTAACACCATTTCAAATTCACAGATCTATTTTCTCGAATAACCATCAAATCCCGGAAATAATATGAGGCTAATGTGCAGTGGGTGAGGGGGGTTGATTGTGGAGGGGTGAGGGAGGTAGATTGTGGAGGGGTGAGGGAGGATTGTAGAGAGTTCCTGCACCCAGCTGATAGTGCCTACTAACAGGGTAGAAGGGGAGGGAGAAAGGAAACAGAGGAAGTGATACTTGGGAAGGAGAAGCGGGACCTGAAGGAAGAGGGGAACAGGAGGTACTGGGAGAAGAGAAAGTGTGTGTGTGTGTGTGTACTAACCTATTTGTGGTTACAGGGGTTAAGACTTAGCTCCTGGCCCCGCCTCTTCACTGATCGCTACTAGGAGTGTGTGTGTGTGTGTGTGTGTGTGTGTGTGTGTGTGTGTGTGTCTGTCTGTCTGTCTGTCTGTGTGTGTGTGTGTCTTACTCATGAATTTATCGGTACTGTATACCATGATTAACACATGTATGTACACTCCAACCAACTTCTAGTATACAGGACTAGCTAACGCTATCTGACCTGCAATCATCTGCCTTAACTCTATCTCACCTGAGCCGAGACGACACAGTCTGACCTGACCTGACTCGACTCGACTTAACCTAATCATCTCCGACTCATCCCGACCTGACTCAGGCTAAGCCAACTTGACCTCACAAGATCCTTAATGACTGAAGTCGAACACAGATGACCTATGAAACTGTGAGCAGTTAAGCTTCCTCATCTATGCTAACAATCATTCCTCCATCCCCTTTTCCTTTCTGCTCTTTCCTCTGCCCATCATCCTCCTCCTTCCAATCACTAACTCGACCACCCAATCCCCGAACTCTGCACCTCCCTCGCCTGGGACTGCACACTTTCGATGGGCTTCAGCGACAACTTACTGAAGGAGTTCCTGAAGTAGGATTCGAGAATTTCCGGCGAGGCCCTTAGAAGGGTCTTACGTCCTGAGTGGGTTGTTAGGTCCTGGGTGGGTTGTTAAGTCTTGGACAGATTGTTAGGTTCTGGGTGGATTGTTGAATAGGAAACAAGAGGGATTTGAAAAGATTTGGGATTATTATTATTATTATTATTATTATTATACTCAAGGGAGGCACTATACCTGTAAGAGTCATGCAGTCTAGGATTGAGAGATAATCTAGTTTGATCTAAAAAAATGGAGGGCCTTTCTAATTTCCTAGATCAAAATCCCTCCAAGAGCATTACAGTAACCTCCAATGAAGGGTTTAAAATTAGGAGGCTTAGGGATTATGATAGAGTTGGATTATTACTGGAATATAGAGGTTTTGAAAGGGTTTCCAGAGAAGGATGGGTGACATTTTAGTCGAATTTCACACAGGGACAGAAGACGGGGTTGCTCAATGAAGAAAGGTTTTTGGAGGAATGGAAGACCAAAGGGTCTGAGGTGATCTTGTAGGTATCATTTGGGGCAACCGGGAGGTTTTATGGGATAAATAGTTAGAGAAGGTTTTGATGGGGAAGATTTTGTATTTTTTTTTCTGCAACACTGGCCGTCTTCCAGCAAGACTGCAGCCAGCAGCTAGACTCCTGTCAACCGCTAGAATCCAGCCAGTGAAAGTCATTTATAAGTTAGCTGTCTTGCCAGAGGTGCGTAGAAATCGCAATTCAAATGACCCTCTGAACTGAAACATCTCCACCACTCATTGAGAGTGCAGGCACTGTACTCCCCACCTCCAGGACTAAAGTTCAGAGAATGTTTTCAAGCAGTTTTAAAACGTGTGGTGGAGAGAGAGAGAGAGAGAGAGAGAGAGAGAGAGAGAGAGAGAGAGAGAGAGAGAGAGAGAGAGAGAGAGAGTGAGGGGAATACTTCATAGATATATGGGTTGAAATGTTATGCTTGAGACGAAGCCTGGGGATAGTTAGCAAGCAGATTCTGGAAGACTTCAGAGCAGACAGTTTCAGAAGGGTACAATATGCATGTGAAGATTTTTTTTTTTTTCATCGTTTGAGGAATTTCTTAATGGGAAACAGCAGGTTATGAAAAAAAAGTTGAATTATGTAGAATGAGGATATTTTGACGTGGTTACACTGGGAAGTGTGGGTTTTAGAGACGATTTGACTGATAAGTTTTAAGGATTAGAGTGAAGGTGTAGATATACTTGTGAATGGTTGTATCTGTCTGTCTGTCTGTCTGTGTCTGTCCATCATTCAGTCCGTCAGCGTCCGTGTATCTATCAGTTTGTCCTTCCTCTCTGAATCCATATCTGACCTTACCTCTTTCTCCTTTCCTCTCTTTTCCACACCTCTCTGTATGTTCCTCTATTCTTAAATTAGTTAAGTCTAGCTGAATAAAAGATGCTATTGAAATTTTTGAAGATGTCTTACGAGAATGTCGAGAAGACTTTAAATATGACTTCAATGGGATTACCACGTCTGGGATACTTCTTAAATGATGTTTATGTTTACCTTGCCAAGAGTGCTGACAAGTGCTTAAAAAAAAGCTCTTCAAACTCTCTTAACTGAGAGTTTTTCCTAGGAAACTGGGAATGAGCTTTTACATATATCACTTTTAAGGATTTCCGAAATGTTTCAAAATTTCTTGCAGGAGTTTTGAGCGGGTTCTTGAGATGATCCAGAGAGAAGGTTGCTAATGCTTTTTCACAAGAGGATTCAGTACTGGGTAACTTGAAGAGTGAACAGGTTTAACGTGTAAGTTCTTGCGCCTTGAGAGGTTTTACGACCAGTCTTCTGGATTAAGCGAAGCAGGACACAGAAGAGCCATGATAATTTCACAATAACGGAGAAAATACATGGTAAGACAACACTATTAAGAAAGTCAAAGAACGAGCGTCACTGAGCCACATCGCTTAGCCTCTTAAGCTGCAGAAGCCATGCCGAAGAAGCCATGCCGAAGAGGCCATGATGTTTACTTCACACAGACGAGGCTTCGTGACGTCTGAAAATTATTTTGAATATGTGTCTTTAAAGAGCAAAAAGGCACAATACCGTGACTGGAATAATGCACAAATATCCCGCACATTGAAGAGAAAAGGTTATGACGACGTTTCAGCCCAACTTGGATCATTTACAAGTCACCCTGTGACTTGTAAATGATCCAAGTTGGACCGAAACGTCGTCATAAACTTCTCTCTTCAATGTGCGGGATATTTGTATCTCTGTCTTTGCTATTTGACTTTTTGTGGAGGTTTGCGGAAGTTTGAAGATATTTTTAATTGCATGTTCTTCCTGTGAGAGCGACCGAATGTGTAGCGTGATGCGAAATGTCCTCTGAAAAGTTACCCTGAATATTTTCATCATTTTTCCCCTTTTAATACTTTTTCCTTTCCTTGTTTGTGTGTGTATGTCCTCCATCCTGTTACTCAGGAAAACAGGGTAGTCCTAAGAGCTAATGAGTAATCGTAACCTCAAAGGGAGTTCATGGGTAGTAGCAAGAGGAGATTTTAGCCCCAAGAAGAGATTTTTGGAAGTTTTCTGACGGACGTTTCAAGAGTCTCCCAAGGGGAGGTAACGAAGCATCCTGAAGGACTCCTAGGATCACTTAAAGATTTTAGAGAGTTCCTTAAGAGAGCCATCTATGGGGCTTGCAAGGAATTCGTGAGAGTTAATCTTGACAGAGGGAGGTAGGAGAAATAGAGGAGCATTATCAAAGCTCTTATTCGGAGAACTACGCATCCCCAACGTTTATTTTTTTTATCTTCCTATCTTCCCCTCCCTAGTCTCCCTTTTCTTCTTTTCCTCACCACATTTCCCCTCCCCCTTGTTCGTTTCCTCTTCTCTCCTCCTTTTCCCTCTCACACTTCTCCTTCCAGTCTATTCTACTATTCTACCTCTTCTCTCCTTCCCACCTCTCTCCCTCCCTCTTTCTCTCTCTTTCCCCCCTACCTCTTATTACCCTTCATCTCTTCCCTCTCCTCATCTTATCCACTTCCTCATCTCTCCCCCTCTCATCTCTCCTTCCCCCATCTCTACACTAAGCAACCCGCAGCAGATCTGGGGATTATAGCTGGAATGGTGGAGGTTCTCAACTCTCAGAGCAAGTTGGTGGTGGGACGGCAATCAAGGAAATTCAATAGCAGACTCACGGAGGCTGAGGAGTCTCCTGTGTTGTCTGTTGCTGTTGATGTCTGCTGCTGCTGCTGCTGCTGCTGCTGCTGCTGGTGTTGCCGTTGATGATGCTTCGGCTAGTGGTGCTCCTGACTGCCGAGGTTGCTGTGTTAACCTTGTCTGTTGACGTTTCTGTTGCTTCCTCTTGCTGATGACAGAGATATAGATATTGATGTTTCCTGTTGCTGCCGTTGATGTTGATTTTTTTTAGTTACCTGTTGTTGAAAGCCAAATATCAGATGTTAGCTCCATTTGCTAGAATAATAATAATAATAATAATATTATTATTATTATTATTATTATTATTATTATTATTATTATTATTAATAGTGAAATTTACTTTTTCATTTTGATAATATTTTTTTATTTTTCTCCAACAGTCTCATAAAAAAACGCAAGAAATGTTGAAAAAATAACGAAAATTTAGATGTAACAAAAACAGCACATGTTTCATATTTAATTGTAACCTTCTTAGCCTTTGTAAGGAAGTCTTATTAGACCGATTGTTTATGTATATGTTGCAGCACTACCATCCAGTGGATGGCTATGAGGTGCACAATAAATTAGCCACTGTTGTCCATGGGATGGATATGAGACACAATGAACTAGCCACTACTGTCCATGGGATGGATATGAGGTGCACAATAAACTAGCCACTACTGTCCATGGGGTGGATATGAGGCCCACAATAAACTAGCCACTACTGTCCATGGGATGGATATGAGGTACACAATAAACTAGCCACTACTGTCCATGGGATGGATATGACACACACAATAAACTAGCCACTACTGTCCATGGGATGGATATGAGGCACACAATAAACTAGCCACTACTGTCCACGGGATGGATATGAGGCACACAATAAACTAGCCACTACTGTCCATGGGATGGATATAAAGTGCAGAATAAACTAGCCACTTAAACGGTAACTTAAAAAATCTAATTATATGTTCACCCTCAAAATTTGCGATCTTCCTTCCCTCCCTTCCTCCTTTCTTTTCTCCGTTCCTCCCTCCCTCCCTCGTGCTCTTCTAATCTACGTCAGCATTTCAAAAAAATGTCATTATTCTGTGTGTTTCCCCTCTCCCAACCATGATTTCTATTTTTTTCAATCATCTTCACTTGTAATTATTTCCTGTCCTTCCTCGCTTAATTCTTCATTCCGTTTCTGTTCTTTCTATCTTTACCTCTCCACTTTTCCCAGGTCTATCCTTCTTTACTGCCTTCTCTAAATCTTCCTATTCTTTCGTCTCTTCCTCCTCTTGTTCTTCCCTTCTCCCCCTCCCCTTGAGTTTCATTGTCCTCTTCTATTTCTTTCCCTTCCTCCCCTTGATCTTCCTATTCCATCCCCGCTAATTTCTCCTTCCATTCTTGCTCTTTCTCTTCTTCCTCATGGTTTCCCTCCTCTTCTCCTTACTTCCTCCAATTCATCGCTCTGCTCTTCGCTGTGCCTTTGCTGATGCTGCTTTTCATCTCGCTCATCTCCCGAGCTTGATCTCAAGGCAGCTGCAAGATGCCCCAGCAAACACAAGCAGCCAAGACAAACACACCGATATATTAGGCAAGGCTACACAACAGGCAAACAGCTAACAAAAACACGAACGCAAAGACAAAACAAACACAACAAACACAAAGAGAAAGGCTGAACTACGCAGAACAGTAAACAAGTGATGTGTTTTTCTGATAAAATATGAAAGAGGAGAGAGAGAGATGATGTAGGCAAGACAAAGAGAGAGAGAGAGAGCGAGAGAGATGTGAAGGAAAGCAGAGGAAGGAACATAAAGGGAGCCAGAGGAAGGAAGCAATAGATAGTGTACGAGAGGGGGAATAAAGAGACGCAAATTAAGCAAATAAGTGAATTTGAACAGATAATAATCTGCGATCACAAGTGTATCATGTCTGCAGCAACAACACTACCACCATCACCTCCACCAACAACACTACCACCATCACCTCCACCAACAACACTACCACCATCACCTCCACCAACAACACTACCACCATCACCTCCACCAACAACACTACCACCATCACCTCCACCAACAACACTACCACCATCACCTCCACCAACAACACTACCACCATCACCTCCACCAACAACACTACCACCATCACCTCCACCAACAACACTACCACCATCACCACCACCAACAACACTACCACCATCACCTCCCCAACAACACTACCACCATCACCTCCACCAACAACACTACCACCATCACCTCCACCAACAACACTACCACCATCACCTCCACCAACAACACTACCACCATCACCTCCACCAACAACACTACCACCATCACCTCCACCAACAACACTACCACCAGCACCTCCACCAACAACACTACCACCATCACCTCCACCAACAACACTACCACCAGCACCACCACCAAAAACCGCAACAACAGCAATACCAGCAGCAGTAACAGCAGCAGCACAAGAGCAGTCCATATAATCGGGACTACGTTTAATACACCTACGCCTGCCACACGTTACAAGGCAACCCAATGTTGTGGAAGCCATTACACAAAACTAAAGCCTCCTCCTCCTCCTCCTCTTGATCATGGTGACTGCAGCTGTAATAAACAGAGGACCACTTCACCTGGAAATTCCACAAGCTTGATGCTCATTCCTCTTTCCAGCTACACATACGCTTCAACTTCAGCTCACTTATACGTAAATCTTCCCTCTAATTATGTCCTATGAGAAGAGGTTAAGGGAATTCAACCTGGTGACACTGGATGACAAGAGGGATAAGGGTATATAATAACGACATACAAAATAATGAGAGGAATTGACAAGGTGAACAAGGACAGAATGTTTCAGAGATGGAGAATGGGAACAAGAGGGCACAACTGGAAGTTAAAAACTCAGATGAGTCATAGGGATATTAGGAAGTATTTCTTCAGCCCAGGAGTTGTTAGGAAGTGAAACAATCTGGAGAGTGAAGTGGTAGAGGTTGGATCAATACAAAACGAAAAAGTACCACAAGGCTCTTGAAGCCAAGAGAAAGTGGACTAAGTAAGAACATAAGAACATAAGAAAGAAGGAACACTGCAGGAGGCCTACTGCCCCATGCGAGGCAAGTCCAATTCTCCTACCGGCTTAAGCCAATGCCTTAACCTAGTCAGGTCAGTCACATTCACTTAAGGGAGGAGCACGGCATCTGACCTAGTAGCACAAGCTAGTCAAGCAGCCTACGAAGATACGAGGCCAGGAGCTGTGACTCAACCCCTGCAGCTACATACAGGTGAGTAAGAAAACTTCAAGACCAGTCTTAAGAGAAGCAGGTAAAAACACAAGAGTATCCAGTATCCAGGCTGAAGCCAGATAATTAGATTATTAATAATCTTAATTTTTAAAAGGGTGTACAGGTAAGCCAGTGGAAGGCCTCGGTCAAATGACCAAAAACTCCAGTGGCGAGTCATCGTAAGACTAAGACTCGCGTCAGGAAACACGTGTCCTGTTTCCTGAGGAATCTTACCTAACACTCCACAACCCGTTGCGTGTAGACCTTCCCCTCCCCTCTCCACCCCCCTTAAAGAACATAAAGGCACAATACCGTGACTGGAACAATACACAAATAACCCGCACATAGGACAGAAGAGCTGACGAGGATTTTCGGTCCGACTTGGAACGAAAAATGGTCCAAGTCGGACCGAAACGTTGGGCGGATTATTTGTGCATCCTCCCCTTTACACTAACCCTTCCCATCCCCCTCCCTCCTCAGGGGTATAACAGAAAATGTTTAGACAAATAAAATAAATAAAGAATTATATATTCTTGCCCTGTACTATTGCCTCAATGTGTTATCTTCTAAAGGGCCACCATAACCCATTCCAGTCTCTCCATAACTCAACCTCTGATCCTTTTACGATCCCTATTCCCTACCTCAACTCATACGCTCCCTTCCTCAGCTCTGGCACTTCCTACCCTCAGACACACACTCTTTAAGCGCCCATACCATCTAACTCTCATATAAAAATATGTAGTAACACTATGCGGGCGTTAACACCATGCAATTATTACACATAATAGTGAGGCAACACAAATCTGGGTGTTCACACTGTCTCCCTTCGGTATAGAAGAGTGTACCAACATAATGTTTGTATACACACCATGTAACTCTCAACATAATGTTTGTATACACACCATGTAACTCTCAACATAATGTTTGTATACACACCATGTAACTCTCAACATAATGTTTGTATACACACCATGTAACTCTCAACATAATGTTTGTATACACACCATGTAACTCTCAACATAATGTTTGTATACACACCATGTAACTCTCAACATAATGTTTGTATACACACCATGTAACTCTCATATAGAATAAGGTAGCCGCACGCTGCGATTAATTCCAATTTTGTTTAAAGAGATAATATGAAACAACAAGGTGACAAGAGAAAACCTCTCGAGGCAGTAATAAAGATGAGTTGAAGGAGAAGGTAACAACGGAAAACGGCTTACGACAGAAATAAAGATGGGTGTAAAAAGCAAGATCACTAGGGAAGAAAACGTCTTAAGGCAGCAATAAGGATGAAAGTAAGAACAAAGTAACAAGAGAAAAACCTCTTGGGCAGTAATAAAGACGGACGTAAAAATAAGGAAACAAGAAGAGAAAAGTTCTTGAAGCAGCCACAGAGACGGTAGTAGGTACAACAAGGCCCAGCCGCCTTCCTTATTATTTTCCAGGCGAACACACACCTATGGGCCACCGACGGTCAGGAGCAGCAGGCCGTGAGGTGCTTGGTCTGTGCGGCAGAGATATCCACACGTCTTGTGGTAAAGGGATGGGGGTAAAGGGAGGATGAGAATGGTTGGAAAGAGGTGAGAGAAGATGGCAGGAAACAATGAGAAGAAAAGGGTACTATGGTACACATTCCACATCTTTATAATGGTACTAATAATCTTTATTTCTACAAGTACATGATACAACGTCTACAGACCTAGCTGAACTCAGTGACATACTTTATATAAAGTCCCTGGGTATGTAGAGCATTTCGGGAAAATTAGGTTAATTTTGTTATCAGGATATGACCCACAAAAGTCGGCTAACACCCAGGTACCTATTTACTGCTAGTTGAACAGGCACAGCAAGTGTCTTAAGGAAACATCCCACATCCTTCATAAGGTGCTGAAGGAGCATCTTGCATGATTCATAAGGTTCTGAAATAAAACTATCATCGGGCTTTCAGCACTCATCTGGCCTCCTGGCGCTGATAATTACACAGGTATCACTGCAAGGGAATATTTTTTTATTAACACATCGGCCGTTTCCCACCAAGGCAGGGTGACCCGAAAAAGAAAAACTTTCATCATTATTCACTCCATCACTGTCTTGACAGAGGCGTGCTTACACTACAGTTATAAAACTGCAACATTAACACCCCTCCTTCAGAATGCAGGCACTGTACTTCCCATCTCCAGGACTCAAGTCCGGCCTGCCGGTTTCCCTGAATCCCTTCATAAATGTTACTTTGTTACACACACACACACACACACACACACACACACACTGAACCCTTACAATCACATGCCATGTACAGGCGAGTACACATGCGTGCGTACTTAGAAACTGTACTCACGTAATAGTATGCTTAGGCTTGCATACGTACACACACTGTACGTATACAAGGAGAAGTATGCATACGCACAGTAGAGAGAGAGAGAGAGAGAGAGAGAGAGAGAGAGAGAGAGAGAGAGAGAGAGAGAGAGAGAGAGCATAAACAGCAAAAGCATACAAAGTTAAAACAGGAAACAAAGAAAAATAGACACAATAACAAAAGCAGTAAAGCAACGAACACGCAAGAATTATAAATTAATCAACAGACAAAAAAAAATCAAGAGGGTGAAGAGAATGAGAAGAAATACGA
Source organism: Cherax destructor (assembly GCA_009830355.1). Classification (NCBI taxonomy): domain Eukaryota; kingdom Metazoa; phylum Arthropoda; class Malacostraca; order Decapoda; family Parastacidae; genus Cherax; species Cherax destructor. Next base: position 139,001 of record WNWK01000135.1, read on the forward strand.
AAATACAGGTAAAGACAATGTAGAAATTAAGTGAAAACACGAAATAAAGAAAAATATCTTTGACAACAACGTAAGGAGGAATGGGGAGAGATGAATGAGAGGGAGAGGAAGCAGAATGAAAGGGAAGAATGGGAGAGATGGAGGAATAGGAGACAGGGAAGAATGAGAAAATGAGGAGAATGTGAGAGAACATGGTTGAAATGTTAATGTCAGATAACAGACTTTTCTGTGTATATTTTCTGCAAAGTAAACCTGAACTGCTCCTCAGCTTATCGTGATTCTGTTTAGAGAGGAAAGTTAGGATAGTAGAGCAGAAGGCTCTCTCCCCACCCTCTGCTCCCTTGAGCTATTCTGCCTGTTTAGACAGAAATAACAGAAATAATAGCGTTGCTCCTTCTGCTACTGTTGCTGTTGTTCTTGTTGCTGCTGCTGCTACTGCTGTTGTTGTTCATGCTCCTAATTTTGCTGCAGCTGTTGGTTCTTCTGCTGCAACAGAAGCAGAAAGGGGAAAGAGACTTGGAAAATTAGAAGGTTCAAAAGTAGTAAGTGGCCTTCTAATCCTTTCTTTTCTCAACTCCTTTCCTACCTCATTTTTATGCATGTTGTTGCTTTTTCTCCCTTCAAGCTCATTCTTCTCCTCTCCTCCCCACCTCATTCTTCTCCTCTCCTCCCCACCTCACCCGTTCCTTGCCACTCAGAGTCTGGCTCAGGAGATGAAACTCATCCCCTTCACAATCAGTTAAGTAAATACAACTAATAAAAAAAAGATTTGCTAAATAACGATCGTGATAGGTTAGCCAAGGAAACTGCAGAAATATAAGAAAGTGACCAAGTTTCCATCTCAAGTTACCATATTTTCGATCATATAAGGCGCAGGAGGATTTTTCCAAGCCTTTTTGTGGGACAAAAAGAGCGCCTTATATGACGGAAAATACGGTACTACAATGTCTTCTATGGGAAAACGCTACTCACTTAACAAACTTTTCGCTTAACGAACCATTCCTTCAGTCCCTAACTATCATCATCGTTCTTGCTTAAGGTGCTTCAGTGCCGAGGTAATTAGCACTTGCTTAAGGTGCTTCAGTGCCGAGGTAATTAGCACCGTCAAGCTATCCTCATCAACACTATGGTCACAGATACCAGCAATTATTCCCGTAGTAATTGTTCAGTCTCTAAGTCGTTAAGCGGGACCTCACTGTAGGAACAATTTAGCCGTCATCGTAACAAATGAGTTAATTAATGTGAGGGAATTCAGAGGGGGAAAAAATACCAAACTATTTCTTTCTTTGTTTCTTTGACGAGATAAAAGTGCTTCTAAGTGAAAAAAAAATATATAACGAAAGTGGATTTGCCAAGGAAATGACACACTGCGCGGTTGTCATGGTTGTCATGTATACTGGTTATATACACCGGCAAGTACTTGCAATGATATCAGTATATCTCACCATTACCTATAATATCAGTATCTCATACTGTTTCCTATAATAACGTCAGTATTTCTTACCGTTACCTATGACTGTCAACATCTCATATCGTTACCTATAATTATGTCAGTATCTCGTACCGTTACCTATAATTATGTCAGTATCTCGTACCGTTACCTATAATTATGTCAGTATCTCGTATCGTTACCTATAATTATGTCAGTATCTCGTACCGTTACCTATAATTATGTCAGTATCTCGTACCGTTACCTATAATTATGTCAGTATCTCGTACCGTTACCTATAATTATGTCAGTATCTCGTACCGTTACCTATAATTATGTCAGTATCTCGTACCGTTACCTATAATTATGTCAGTATCTCGTACCGTTACCTATAATTATGTCAGTATCTCGTACCGTTACCTATAATTATGTCAGTATCTCGTACCGTTACCTATAATTATGTCAGTATCTCGTATCGTTACCTATAATTATGTCAGTATCTCGTACCGTTACCTATAATTATGTCAGTATCTCGTACCGTTACCTATAATTATGTCAAATCTCGTACCGTTACCTATAATTATGCAGTATCTCGTACCGTTACCTATAATTATGTCAGTATCTCGTATCGTTACCTATAATTATGTCAGTATCTCGTACCGTTACCTATAATTATGTCAGTATCTCGTATCGTTACCTATAATTATGTCAACATCTCATACCGTTACCTATAATTATGTCAGTATCGTATTCCATTACATATAATTATGTCAGTATCTCATACCGTTATCTATCATGCCGTTACCTGCTCAAAGACACAAGAATACGGAATAAGCCTCAGCCTTGGCGACATTTCGGTCTAAGAAGAGCGTAACATCGTCTAAATACTTGCGTCTGGCTCATAGCTTTCGGCGTTGCATACTTCATATAGATGACACTGAACCAAACATGAGATAGAGGATGGATGGATGGATAGGCGAAATTGGTTAGCCTATGCAGAGGAGAACGAATGGAAGAAATGGCAATTGAATGAAGGGTGGAAGGACAGGCCGAGGGGCGGACGGACGGAAGAAAGAACAGAAGAGAAGGGAGAACGATGGAACTGTCACCATTACCCTTCCAGATACCATTGTGACAGCAATTATGAACTTGCATAACTTAAAAGTGTTTGCTCGATTGCAAAGAAGTGGTCGCATGATTGCAAAGTGGTCGCATGATTGCAAAGTGGTCGAATGATTGCAAAGTGGTCGCATGATTGCAAAGTGGTCGCATGATTGCAAAGAAGTGGTCGCATGATTGCAAAGTGGTCACAGACACACAATGATCTGTGTTAACCTCATTCCTCTCTCTCTCTCTCTCTCTCTCTCTCTCTCTCTCTCTCTCTCACTCACTCAATCTAAACACAACACCAACCATAGTTAATTCGTATTTCTCTATCTCCTTCCCTTTCTTCCCATTTTTATTCCCCTCTCTCTCTCTTTTATTCTCCCTCCCTACATCCCTCACACTCCCCTATCTCTCCTTTACCCAAAATTCCACTTCTAAAGGGAGAAGAACGAAAGAATGAGAGAGAAACAATAGGATTGAATAATAGGAGGAAGAGGAACACACACAGAAAGGAGCAAGAGAGGGTCAGCCAATCAACCAGAGTACCTTCCTCTGTTGCCTCATGTGTGAACACAAATATAGATGGAGAATACGATGGAAAGGTCAAGAACCGGGAGGGATGGAAGGCAGTCGAGATGGAGGGGATGGAATAGGGAGGGTGGTAAGAAATAGAAAGGAAATAAAGGCTAGATGAAGAGGGAGGGGAAATGCTGAGGAGGACCTGAGAAGAAACGAGAGGGGATAGGTGGGAAAAAGAAAGGAATAGCGGTAAATAAGGATAGGAAGCGGAATAAAAGGGAGGAAAATCATGAATGGAAGGTCATAAAGAGGGAGAGAGACAGAGACAGAGAGAGAGATCAACAGGCTGAACAGGGTAATTACAGCATGCTAAATACTGAATCTAAAAACAGCAAAGAGAGATGGGAATTGAAAGAAAACTAAGGAAAGCGGGTACGAATACTGTAAAGAATTGCATCTATCTATCACTACCGGAGTAGAGTGCCCCGTGTGACGTAGAGAAGGAGTGAGAAAGATGAGAGAGGAGGAGGATGGAGAGAGTGAGAAGAGAAAACAGTAGAGGGAGAGAAAAAGAAGAGGGAGATAAGCAAAGGAAATAATGCACGACTGAGTGGATGAGGAAGGCGATAAAGGAAAAGGAAGATATAGAAAGGAAACGAAGGTAGGCGGAAAGGAAGAAAGAAAAAAGAAAAAACTGAAGCAGTAAAGAAGGAAATATCGTGAGAGGGGAGTGACATGAACGACAGGAAATGCCATTGCTATACATAAAAGGTAGATCACACTGATGAACAGTAAGTACGACCGCACTCTCACTGTTGTCAATCACTGCTGTATCACTGCTGTATCACTGCTGTATCATTGCTGTATCATTGGGGGAAGAAACTGTATGTTGTGTGACCTGGATTGTGCTTCCAGACAACGATACCGGCAACCCAACCCTCGTTAATGTTCTCTTCTCTGTGACACCAGTGGATGAACATTTTTCTCTGTTACACCAGACACTGGATGAACATTTCCAGTATGTGACACCAATGGATGAACATTTGAAAAATGAAAATACCTGAAAAATTCTTTAAACAATTGAAAATATCTGAAAACACCTTGAAACTATTGAAAAAACCTGGAAGCAATTGAAAACACCTGAAAACAATTGAAAACGCCTGAAAACAATTGAAAACACCTGAAAACACTTGGAAACAATTGAAAACACCTGAAAACAATTGAAAACACCTGAAAACACTTGGAAACAGTTGAAAACACCTGCAGACACCTTGAAACAACAATTGAAAAAACCTGGAAGCAATTGAAAACACCTTAAAACAATTCAAAACGCCTGAAAACACCTGAAAACACTTGGAAACAATTGAAAACACCTGCAGACACCTTGAAACAAAAAATTAAAACACCTTGAAACAACAATTGAAAAATCCTGGAAGCAATTGAAAATGTCTAAAAACACCTGAAAACACCGGAAAAGAAATGAAAACCCATGAAAACAATTGAAAACACCCGAAAACAATTGAAAACACCCGAAAACAATTGAAAACACCCGAAAACAATTGAAAACACCCGAAAACAATTAAAAACACCTGAAAACACAGGAAAATACGTACAAATAAACGTTGCCCAGTCTCCCTAATTTACTATGCTAAACACATCTATCACAAAATCCAATTCTCAGCGTTGGTACAAAATAATGTTTTTTTTTTCTCCAAGTCCAAATAACATATAAATTCACATTTCTTTTCATAGAAAGTCAATCACAAACGCAGTAAAAAAAAAACTTTCAGAAACTCGGGAGAAATAAAAAGGTTACAACACTGCTTTAACAATTCACAATCCTCGAAACTAATCCACAATACAATCCCTGGAACAATTCACAACTAACCCACAATTCAGTCACTGGAATAATTTATAACCCACAACACAGTCCCTGGAATAAATCGCAACTAATACACAATACAGTCCCTGGGATAATTAATAACTAACCCACAACACAGCCCCTGGAACAACTCGCAACGAACTCTCAGTACAGTCCTTGGAACAATTCACAACTAATCAACAATACCACGGCTGGAACAATTTACATCCCAAAAATAGAACGATTGAAACAATTCGCAAGTAACCCACGATATGCCATATGTGCCACACCTTGGTACGATTATTGTTAAGACATTTCGCTAACCACTGTCTCCAGTTTTGAGACCCTGACCGCGGGTTTGAACCCCACCCGTGGTATGGTTTCCAGTATATAGTCTCCGTACGGAGTTAAAAAAAAAAAAGGCCACTGATTGGTGAAACATCTTCATATTAGATACTTTGGTGTGGTACCTTTGTCTTTTTTATCAACCCGTCGGTATTATATACCGTTATTGTTATAACCCACAATACATTGGCTGCAACAATTCACAACTAACCCACAATGTAGTGATGAAACGTCAAACGGTGTTTCGCTCTCTCCTTGAACATTAACAACTCGCTAAGAGATCGGAATATCCTCTAAATTTTCCTCTCCAAATTTTTTGATCAGCAGTGAATAAAAACGTGAACAGAGGAACGGGGGAAAAAAGAAACAAGTCTGCTTCTCTGTCTTGTCCTCCGCAGCTCTAACAAAATCTCGATGCCACTGGCCGGCCATTTAAGGCAGAGCGGCCCCCAAGTTTTGCAAAACCCAATCCAATGGAAGGGAAAAAAGAACTATACAGATCCAATAGAAGAGTAACTGGCCTACGAGGGGAGAGGAGAGGGGAGGGAGAAAGGAGTGAAGAAGTGGTACGGAAAGGTGTAGGGTGGACGTGAAAGAAAAGGGGGATGAGGGAGATAAAAAGGTGAATGTAAAAGGTAAGAAAAAAGGGGAAATAAATGAATGTCAAAGGGAGGCTCAAAACAGTAAGGGGGAACAGGGATAAAAAATGAACAAGAAAAAGGGGAGAGACAACAAGTAAAAAGAGAAGAAAGACGAAAATATAAGGAAATAAGTACATTAAACAATAATGAATAATAATATATGAAAGAGAGGTGAGAAAGGATAGCACAATTTCTACAATGAAATTTTCAAATTGGCAAAAACACCGCACAAAAATGATTTCAAACCTGTCTCTAAATAATGTACACAAGTGCCTAAAATTTGAAGCCAGTTCAGAAGAGATATTCTTAATCTGTTGCACAGACGCTAACCTGTTTAATAAAATTGGAAAATTAAAATTTACACAGCTCGAAATCAATACGATGCCTCCTCGGAGGAAGAAAACAAAACACACCAGGGGGGTAAAGGTTTGAAGACGATTAGAAGATGCATTCTCCGGTTATCGCACAGAATCTAACAATTTCAAACAATATCATCGTTATCATAAGATACATCTGACATTAAAGATGGAAATCGTTCAGAAGAGGCATGAAAAAGGACACTTATGTCAGTAACACTGACCTTCAAAAGTCCGGAAGTTACACTGTATCCAAATTGCTTATCAACCGTATATTACCCATTATAGAGACCGCTGTAACATGATGATGACAAGTCCTCCTCAAACCCAACCCAGCTCGCCACAACTGCACTAATATTACTACCACTACTACTACGACCCACGCAACCTGACTCCTGCCACTATTTATACTCATTTCTTAGTTTCCTCTGTATTAGGACTGAAGAAAACACTGTGGTGAAACGTTTCAGTTAGTACATGTCCCGAACTGTGCATAAGTGTCTTTTTCCACACCTTGTCTGTATCATCATACGAAGCCTGGTCACAGACCGGCCCGCGGGGGCGCTGATCCCCGAAACCCCCTCCAGATATACCACTTATTTTACGGAAAATAAATCATACCCTTTTAAGAAACTGAATTGGCGAAATGTCAGTCATACACACCAGAAACAATCACAGGCTTTTTCCTCTAAGCAACATACACCTATGTTGAAAATTTGAAGGCGATCCGAGGACGCGTTCTCGAGCTATTAACGAAAATCTTAGAAAAAGAAAACAATAACAATTTCAGGCCCTCACTTAATGGTACACTTTCTAGGAGACCTGGAGATCAGGAAAGAGACGTGATAAAAATAAATGTTTGAATAGGAGGAAGAGGAGAGAGAACATGGAATAAAAAAAAAGTGGTAGAGATCATTGAGGATATATTCTCTCCACACGCCAGCACAGTAAAAGTTTGCTTCCACCAAAATATCAACAAGTGTCTCCTGGGAGACCCCTCCTCACTTCCTTATGCCGGCCAAAGAGGTCTCTGACTTGCTGTACTGTGGTGGCGCTGTGAGGTGCGTCGCTATGTTTTGCTGTGCGACGCTGTGTTGCAGAGCTGTGCAGTGCTTTGCTGTGGGAAACAGGTAGTGCTACATCAGTAATACCAATGTTCCACAGTGGTGTTCTTTTTTTTTCCACTGAATATCACAACCACTAGTCACACCGAACAAGAAAATTTCATATTGATTAATCAGTTTTATTTGTTGTATATTTAATTAGTAGAATGAACCTCCCGTAATTAAACCACTACGGCATCACTCAAATTTTTCACAAACTTTAAATCAGCTAACCAGTAGAGTGGTGATAGTACGATATTACTATACAGATATATATAGTATATATATATATATATATATATATATATATATATATATATATATATATATATATATATATATATATATATATATATATATATATATATATATATATTTATATATATATAACCCTATATAAATCTAAATTTTAGGGTTAATATTAAACTAGGTTTTATTAGGGTTAATAATAATAATAATAATAATAATAATAATAATAATAATAATAATAATGGATTTCAATAATGAAGTACATTATTTAAATCGCTTGATAACTCTTAATTACATTAACATGAAAATAATAACTCTTACAATAGAGACGCATATGTTTCATTACAATAATGATATTAATAATAATTTATAGTTAAATACCACGCTCATTAGATGCTAATTGTAATTAAAATTGGTTAAGCAAAATTTATAATCTACATCCCTTGAAATAGGGTATTATTATTGTCGGTGGAGAGCTCTTGATTCAGGGAACTGGATCTACTCGCCCCTGTTTTCAGACTGACCAAAAAGAGATGGCTGATCAGGCGATGTTTTTTCGCCATTAAATATAACAAAGAGTTCACATGTATCATGCAGTGCCATCTAGTGGGGTTCACATGTATCATGCTGTGCCATCTAGTGGGGTTCACATGTATCATGCAGTGCCATCTAGTGGGGTTCATATGTATCATGCAGTGCCATCTAGTGAGGTTCACATGTATCATGCTGTGCCATCTAGTGGGGTTCACATGTATCATGCTGTGCCATCTAGTGGGGTTCACATGTATCATGCAGTGCCATCTAGTGGGGTTCATATGTATCATGCAGTGCCATCTAGTGAGGTTCACATGTATCATGCTGTGCCATCTAGTGGGGTTCACATGTATCATGCTGTGCCATCTAGTGGGGTTCACATGTATCATGCAGTGCCATCTAGTGGGGTTCACATGTATCATGCTGTGCCATCTAGAAGGGTTCACATGCATCATGCTGTGCCATCTAGTGGGGTTCACATGTATCATGCAGTGCCATCTAGTGGGGTTCATATGTATCATGCAGTGCCATCTAGTGAGGTTCACATGTATCATGCTGTGCCATCTAGTGGGGTTCACATGTATCATGCTGTGCCATCTAGTGGGGTTCACATGTATCATGCAGTGCCATCTAGAGGGGTTCACATGTATCATGCTGTGCCATCTAGTGAGGTTCACATGTATCATGCTGTGCCATCTAGAGGGGTTCACATGTATCATGCAGTGCCATCTAGTGGGGTTCACATGTATCATGCAGTGCCATCTAGTGGGGTTCACATGTATCATGCAGTGCCATCTAGAGGGGTTCACATGTATCATGCTGTGCCATCTAGAGGGGTTCACATGTATCATGCTGTGCCATCTAGAGGGGTTCACATGTATCATGCTGTGCCATCTAGAGGGGTTCACATGTATCATGCTGTGCCATCTAGTGGGGTTCACGTGTATCCTGCAGTGCCATCTAGTGGGGTTCACATGTATCATGCAGTGCCATCTAGAGGGGTTCACATGTATCAGGCTGTGCCATCTAGTGGGGTTCACATGTATCATGCAGTGCCATCTAGTGGGGTTCACATGTATCATGCTGTGCCATCTAGTGGGGTTCACATGTATCATGCTGTGTCATTTAGTGGGGTTCACATGTATCATGCTGTGCCATCTTGTGGGGTTCACATGTATCATGCAGTTCCATCTAGTGAGGTTCACATGTATCATGCAGTGCCATCTAGTGGGGTTCATATATATCATGCTGTGCCATCTAGTGGGGTTCACATGTATCATGCTGTGCCATCTAGAGGGGTTCACATGTATCATGCTGTGCCATCTAGAGGGGTTCACATGTATCATACAGTGCCATCTAGTGGGGTTCACATGTATCATGCAGTGCCATTTAGTGGGTTTCACATGTATCATGCAGTGCCATTTATTGGGGTTCACATGTATCATGCAGTGCCATCTAGTGGGGTTTTTAAGTAGGATTTTATCCATTCTCTTTCTTGTTTCATTAAGAGAAATAAAACTCATTAACTGTAGGAGATAAGGAAAATAGAGAGGATGAAGCGGATAAGAGATGCAGAATGAGATAAACAAGGAAGATATAGGGCAATGAGAAGAAAATATAAGATAAAGGATGAGGATTAGGAAAGAAAGACAGTAGATGAAGAGGGAGAGAGAGAGATGAAGAGGGAGATTGAATGGAAGGCTAAAGGGATAGAAAGTAATTAGGTAGGTATAGGGGAAATAGAAGAAGGTGGATAAGAAGCGTGAGAAGTTAGAATGGGCAAAAATGAAAGTAGTAAATGAAGACGAAATATAGGATGAAAGAGACGAGTGAAACGAAGTAGGAGTGAGAGTAAGAGAGTGGAAAAGGAGGAAGTGATGGATGCAGTGAGGAAAGGGAGGGGAAGGATGTGTGGGAAGAGGACGGTTATATCCTGGGGAAAGGGGAGAAAAATATATTATAAGGAACGGCAGGAAAAGGAGACAGAGTGGAAGAGGATGAGGAAGATGAGGGAGGAGTGGATATCGTTAAGAAGGGGAGGAGAGAATGTCGGAGGAAGGTAAGCCGAGGAGAGTGGAGATATAGTTGCCTCAAATTGAAGGTCTTGAATTGAGTTAAGAACCCTAAACAGGATCTGCTATGAGGCAGTGGCTCCTGGTTACTGAATTTTCTCCCTTCCTTTAATAGTTTTCTCTTTTCTCTTCTCTCTCTCTCTCCCTCTCTCTTTCTCCCTCCCTCCCTCCCTCTCTCCCTCCCTCCTTCTCCATCTCCTCTCCCTTTACCTTTACCTTTTTCCCTTTTCCTCCTCCATCTACCTCTTTTTTCTTGTACATTCTCTACCTTCCCTTCCCTTTTCATTTTCCCCACTCTTCTCAACCTTCCTTTTTTCCCCTTCTCCTCTCCCTCGCCCCTCTCACAGCCCCCTCCCTCCCTCTCCTCACCACCAGCAGCCTTTCACTTACCACGCCTTTAGATTTTTTCCCTTTTCATATATTTTTTTCTTTGTCAACTTCCATGACTGAGGTCCACCTCTTTCACCTTTCCTCACATCTTTTCTTTCACTTTTCTCTCTCGTCTTGCCCCTCTCTAACCTCTCCTATCTCTTACCTTTCCGCTTTCTCAACTCATTTCACTAATCCAGCACTTTTCTCTTCCTTAAACCCTCTAAGTTTAATCCATCTCTTAATCCTATTATTTTCCCATAGTCCTTTTTCGTACTTTTCTTTCGAGCAATTGGTCAACAATAACAAAAAATATTCACTGCCAGATGAAAAATATTATTCAGTCGTGTCATATATAGCTGCTGTTTTTGTTCCTTATTCTGAAATGGAGTACGTATTTTCTCCAGCTCTGAAACAGAATAGATTTATTTCCAAGTCTGTGAAAAAAGTGTTAATGTATTTCCAGTCCTGGAATAGTGTATTTTCTTCCAGTTCTATGATTGAGCGCATTTTAAGAGCTCAGTAATAAATTAATAATTTTCAACACTTCTGGAATATAGCGATTGTCTGTTCAAAATACTGGGACAGATAACGTGAGTGTCTATAACAGTGTTTATTGCTGATTCTGAAATACAGAGAGTGTTTTGTTGATTATGAAATATAGTGCGTGTTTCTGATTCAGGAAAAGAGTGCGTGAGTGTGTGTGTGTGTGTGTGTGTGTGTGTGTGTGTGTGTGTGTGTGTGTGTGTGTGTGTGTGTCCGACTGAGTCTTGATATGAGTGAGTTTCCGTTACTAAATGTGGAACAGTGTTAGTGTCTGCTGAAGATTCTGTAGTAGAGTTTGCCTTCTCTCGTTGATTCTAGGATAGTGTATCCTGTTAACAGTACAAGAGTCTGTCTTCTCTTGTTTCTAGAAGCAGAATGCGTGTAGTACAAGTGTCTATCACCAGTTCTCTCTAGAGTAGAATGCATGCTATCTGCTGATTCTGGGATGGGTGTCTGTTGCTCAGCCTGGAAAATAGCGTTGTATTCTCAGTTTTCCCTTCTGCGGCTGTTCCGGGGAACTAGCGTCCAATATCTTCCCTGACACCTCCGATCTCCAATCATTCAAACACAGTCTCAGGAGATATCTTTTGGATAAAAGTTGATATTCTTTCATCATATTTCCACAAACCAAGCATTTCTCAGGCTGTAACTTTACCTTTCCAATATTATATGTGGGGTACAGCCGGTGTCAACAAACCGGCCGTATCCCACCAAAGCAGGGTGACCCAAAAAGAAAAAAGAAAGTTTTTCCTTTTAAATTTAGTAATTTGTACAGAAGGGGTTACTAGCCCCTTGATCCCGGCATTTTAGTCGCCTCTTACGACACGCATGACTTACTGAAGAATTCTTTTCCGCTTCCCCGTGGAGATAAGAGGAAATAAAGAACAAGAACTGTTAAGGAAATCGACGAAAACCCAGATGGGTGTGTAAATATATATGCCTGTACATGCATTTGTAGTGACCTAAGTGTAAGTAAAACATGCAAGATATACCTGTTACCCCACATGTTTATGAGACAAAAAAAACACCAGCAATTCTACCATCATGTACAACAAGATATATATATATATATATATATATATATATATATATATATATATATATATATATATATATATATATATATATATATATATATATATACTTTGTGTGTGTTTATACATTCATACATTCCTTAAAGAGACTGCAAGAAACATAGTCCTAATGACGACAAAATATAACGTTCACGGGTAAATTAGAATAAACAAGAGACGCATGTAGACGCATATCACTAGTTTACATCTCTGAAAAGACGTAAATAATTCCCACAGAATTTGCTCAAGTAATAAGGTACATGAACTTTATTATTTGGTGGAGACTCATGAGACTACGTCGGCCTTTATTTTATTACCCAGTTTTATCAATATACACTTTGCATAATGCCCTTGAGCGAAATGGTGTAAAAATAAATATTCTGTTCCATTTGTTATCGTCGACTACCGACCAATTCATAGTGACATTGTCAGTATATACAGTAAATACTTCCGACATCTACCGATAATACTTTATATTTCACTGGTATATAACTACTAAATTAGTATAAGGAAGCGCAGATGGAGGAACAAATCAAAAGGCGACAAAAAGAAACAGCTTAAATTAAAGAACAATAATATATTCGGATGAGGGTTGTCTCTGCAGAGGTGAGCAGCGACCAGCAGTGCCACCAACACTGCCACTAAGTATCTGCCAGAAATATGCACTCAATTTCCCCTTGTGAACTGCACTCGCCCAAACCACGCCATGGTGGCCAGATGTCCCTCACTCAAATACACACACACACACACACGCTTGCTAGCAATCAGCCAACCACCATAACAAGCACTTTCACACACACACACCACCCTTCTACCGGGTCTACCCCCATCTTATCGCGAGAGTCAGTTTTGGAAAAATATAACCATTCGTATGGCCTGACAAAAAACACCTACCACCTGCGGGTTTGTTTTAGGGACAGCATTGAAGTCACCTGTTGATTGCTACTATCTCTATCAAGGCAGGTGACACAGGTGAGTTCTGGCTAGCTAACACCTGGCCTAGTACAGTACCAGGTAGCATATAGAGGCTCTCACGAGGCGACAAAATATGCAGTATATATATATATATGAGACCCCAAGCACCGGATCTACCTAGCACCCCAATCATCATATATACGAGTATATATGAGCGGGAGGCATGACAGTAGGTACCTGGCAACCCAATCACCCGTACATATCTGGCAGCAAGACCTGCTTATATACCTGAAAGTCCTTCCAGCTTAAGTAGAATATACATCTGACAGCTCAAGCACTGTAAACACAAGGAAGCCCATGCCCAGTCACCGTACGTACCTGGAAAGAAGAAAAAAAAAAGTTTATATTGATGTATTGAAAAACAAGAGAAAGAGTAAATGCTTTTCATAAAATTATAATGATGAACACTGAATACTATTATTTATTCGCAGCAAAACCCTTAAAATATACAGACCTCATAAACAGTGGTAAGAGAACTATTTTCTTGCAATTTGTCTTATGTCATAGATTTGTATAAGTGAGGCACCGCCCTGCTTGCTCCAGATAACAAGTCCTGGTAACGAGAATCGTGGAAAATCTGAACTGGGACCAATTTCATATAGATCGACTTTTTTGTGCGAGTTTCTCCCCTCGAGCGACTCTTTTCACCTTAAGATATTCGCCATGGGAATAAAATAAACGAAAGAGATAGAAAGATAGAGAGGGCAAAGGTAGAGGAGAAGAGAGGTCTGGCGCAGACAATGTTGTTGGTGTCTTCTCTGCTGAGATGATGGAGGTAAGAAATATGACACAGCATAGAAAGCGAAAAACTTGCACACAAATCAACACACATTTGTACACATAAGCACTAAGACAGAGACGTATGCTTATAACAACACAGAGATACCGTGGAAATATGCACTTGCCAGCCACCCAGACACACCCTCCCAATAGACACCCTCGCCCTCCCTTCCCCACAACACCCCTCTCCCAACACACTCTACCCACACACCCCTTCCCAACACAATCTCATGAAAGACGCCAAAATTATTCCCAAGAGCAGAGAAAATCCCATTCCCAGAGCATCAAGGACATAAAGACATTTCTTGCTTACACACCCACAACACGCAAGGTCACAACCACGCTGTGTGTGTGTACTCACCTAGTTGTACTCACCTAGTTGTGGTTGCGGGGTCGAGTCAAAGCTCCTGGCCCCGCCTCTTCACTGGCCGTCTGAGGTCATCTCTGCGCCATGAGCTTTATCATACTCTGCTTAAGCTTTGTATAGAGCTGACCTCCACTACATCGCCTTCCTTAAACTATTCCACTCCCGACAACTCTGGACTGAAGAAATACTTCCTAACATCTCGTGATTCATCTGAGTCTTCAACTTCCATCTGTGTCCCCTTGTTGTTGTGTCCCATCTCTGGAACATTCTGTCTCTGTCCACTTTGTCAATTCCTCTCAGTATCTTATATGTTGTTATCATGTCTCCCCTATCTCTCCTGTCCTCCAGTGTCGTCAGGTCGATTTCCCTTAACCTCCCTCGTAGGACATACCCCTTAGCTCCGGACTAGTCTTGTTGCAAACCTTGCACTTTCTCACACTTCCCAACACATCTATGAAGACTAAATTGTTCCAAACTGAGTCCATACCCAAGCATCAGGACATAAAGACATTTCATGTACAGGTCCCAAACGACAAGTGTCACAGGCCACCTGTGTGGTGTGTGGTGTGTGTGTGTGTGTGTGTGTGTGTGTGTGTGTGTGTGTGTGTGTGTGTGTGTGTGTGTGTGTGTGTGTGTGTGTAGTGTGTGTGTGTGTGGAGTGTGTGTGTGAGTGTGTGTGAGTGTGTGTGTAGTGTGTGTGAGTGTGTGTTGTGTGTGTGTGTGTGTGGAGGCGGTGCACCGTCTGGTGCACAAAGATGAGCCAGATATTACGGCAGCTTCCTTATGAACGACCGTAATAAACTAGACCACGATCCACATGTGCACACACACACACACACACACACACACACACACTGCCTAGCCGCCTATAATTAGCAAAATTAACCATCTGCTAAACAGAAAGTGCATTTGTCTGTATTAACGCGAATACAGGAGATATTAAAAGGTGTGCATGGTGGGTAATGAAATACTATCAAGTTGAATGGATAGAGGCTAGGCGTCTATCTGATGGCCGATTCATAGTCTAGTTGACTTGTGATTGTTAGGATTGTTAGCATTTCTGACTGGCTCCTTGTTTAAAGTCCTGTAAAGAGAGAGACAGACAGACACAGAAACAGAAGAGCGAGGCCGAATATTTGTGTCTCTCATCACGTGATTTATAAAGCCATGTCGTTCTTAACTTTAATATTACATACACATTGCATTTTAAAATGCAATTTCCTGATCACTGTGTTTAACACAAAATTCACAAAGAATAATAAATGAGTTTTGTAATGAATAGGTTTTTATTTCGTGTGGGTCTGGGTATGGATTATTTCCTGGATATTACTAACACGTCCTATGATCCTTTCCTTTCATGCAGGTATTGATGAACCAATTAGCTGGATATGGGCAGGATATGGGCAGAATGTGGGCTGAATGTGGGCTGAATGTAGTATGGATACAGCTGTATATAGGATATACATGAGTAGGGTATGGATACGAACTGAATATGGAAGGGATATAGTCAAGCTCTGGGATGGATGTAGACTGGATATAAGCAGGATATATTCTGTATATAGGTTGAAAATGGAATGAATAAAGGTTCAATATAAGGTGGATATAAGGTGGAAATAGGGTGTATAAGGGCTGGATATTATATATATTTCACACTTTACACCATCTACAACATGA
>WNWK01000135.1:157500-267500 GCA_009830355.1 Cherax destructor
CCGAATAAGATGAATGAAATTTTGTATTTGCCATAAATCAGCGGAAATCCATAAGAGCATAATATAAAAAAAATATGTCATAGATGTAATGTAGAGCTAAATATATTTAATATATTAAATTTTCTGTTATTTATAGGGAGGTTAGATGAGGTTTCTAAGTTATAGTCCAAAAATATAAAAAACATTATATCATTGTTAATGAAAAAATTAGCTATCAATCTGCCAAAAAAAAAAAAAATATTAAAGTTCAGCTTATTTAGTACAACATAAGGAATAAAACAAAGAAAACAGTCCTTCCCTGCGAATTATCAAAACGCTAAATAAAGAAAAGAATACTCTGTTTACTTTCATGATCATTTATTACTTCCTGTTTTCTTTACGTCGTGTTCCCTTCCCCTACTCTCTCTAGGGGTTCAAATTAAAAGTTGCAAATAGAGGTTACTCCTTCCTTTTTTATATAAATAGGGGGAGAAATTTCCCCCTTACCCCTGCTAGATCAGTCACCAGGGACGCGACCTTCCCCTCTGGCCATTTCATATAGTTTCGCCTCAACGGGTTTACGAAACGACTCGAATTTGTCCAGAAAATGGGAAAAGTTTCTCAGGAAGCGACTTAGTAGAGGAGCAACAGCGTCAACTTAAAGTTACCCCTAACAACTTGCGCAGGAAGAAGGCTACCTTCCTTCATTCCCTTAGAGGGGAAGTGTGGGGTGGGGGTTATTTTGCCCCTTTTCCTTGGTGGGAATTACTTTGCCATGCCTCCACCTTGGTGGGGTTGATTCCTTTTTTCGTTCTCAATGGGTTGGGCTACTTTTTTCCCCCAACCTACTTGGTAGGGGTTAAACCCCCCCCCCATCCTTTTCCTTGGGGTAACTTTCCCCCTCCCCTCTCTCCTACATCGAGGCTATTCACTTTCCACTTAGTGTGGGTTACAGTGTAGTATTCTGGTGTGGGTTACAGTGTAGTATTGTGGTGTGGGTTACAGTGTAGTATTGTGGTGTGGGTTACAGTGTAGTATTGTGGTGTGGGTTACAGTGTAGTATTGTGGTGTGGGTTACAGTGTAGTATTGTGGTGTGGGTTACAGTGTAGTATTGTGGTGTGGGTTACAGTGTAGTATTGTGGTGTGGGTTACAGTGTAGTATTGTGGTGTGGGTTACAGTGTAGTATTGTGGTGTGGGTTACAGTGTAGTATTGTGGTGTGGGTTACAGTGTAGTATTGTGGTGTGGGGTACAGTGTAGTATTGTGGTGTGGGTTACAGTGTAGTATTCTGGTGTGGGTTACAGTGTAGTATTGTGGTGTGGGTTACAGTGTAGTATTGTGGTGTGGGTTACAGTGTAGTATTGTGGTGTGGGTTACAGTGTAGTATTATGGTGTGGGTTACAGTGTAGTATTCTGGTGTGGGTTACAGTGTAGTATTCTGGTGTGGGTTACAGTGTAGTATTCTGGTGTGGGTTACAGTGTAGTATTCTGGTGTGGGTTACAGTGTATTCTGGTGTGGGTTTCTGTGGAAATAAAAACAACCTTTGTTTTTAGTTGTATTCCTTTTTTTGGGAGTGGATACATGGGTTAACGCTCGTATGGAAAGACAGCTAAGGAGTGAGTGATGATGACTGTGGTTTCTTTTTTAATACCTAAGAACATAAAAATGGAGGAGCACTGCAGGAGGCCTACTGGTCCATAGAAGGCAGGTCCTTGGTCCATAGAAGGCAGGTCCTTCTATCACAACCATTATAACTACTACTACCACCATAACCACCTCCACTCACCACTACTCGTAATACCAGCATCACACCTATCAGTGCTCTCATAATCACCACTAACAGCACCTCCACAACCATGGCAGTTAACACAATTATCACCACCATTACAACCCATACTACAACCTCTTCCACAACTACCACAATTAGTACCCCAACCACAACATTCAAAATAATCACCACTGACACCACCAATGCTACCTCTCTGACAACTGCCACAATTGTCATTACAACTACAACAAATACATTCACCACCATAACCACCAAAACTACAACTCTTCGACAACTACCACAGTTACTACCCCAACCACAACAATAAAAAACCACAACAGCAACCCCCTCTTCAACAACCATCAGTTACTGTCACAACCCACAACAATCAACACAATCACCATTGTAACCACTAAAACTACAACCTCTTCTACAACTACCACCACAAACCACAATAAACAAAAGCAAACCAACCACCAAAACCACGATCTCTTCGACAACTACCACAACCACAATGCTCACCCCACCAATCACTTCTCCACTGACCTTTTTTTTGGAGCTCCACTGCAAAATTGTTGGAGGGAGAAGAGAACAGACAGCTTCACTGCAAAATTGTTGGAGGGAGAAGAGAACAGACTGCTCCATGAAATATGGCTCCATCATGCCAACCAGATTAACTGGATTATTGTCACTGATTGATACAAGTTTTTAAAACTCTCGTAACTGTACTCCATAAACACACAAAAAAATCCAGATGATTACTGCTGTTGCAAAATACTGGTAATTTTATGCTAGAGACACAAACAGACAGAGTATATGTATGTACTCACCTATTTGCACTTACCTCTTTGTGGTTGTAGGGGTCGAGACATTGCTCCTGGCCCCGCCTCTTCACTGATCGCTACTAGGTCCTCTCTCTCTCCCTGCTCCATGAGCTTTATCAAACCTCGTCTTAAAACTATGTATGGTTCCTGCCTCCACTACGTCACTTGCCAGACTGTTCCTCTTCCTGACAACTCTATGACTAAAGAAATACTTCCTAACATCTCTTTGACTCAGATGAGTCTTCAACTTCCAATGGTGACCAGTGTGTGTGTGTTAGTTACCATTTTGTCCTAGGCACATGTCAATTAGACACTAGGCCTGTTGTATGTATGTGTGTGTGTGTGTGTGTGTGTGTGTGCAAGGAAACACTTCGAAATGTTTCTGCCCCACCGGGAATTGAACCCGGCCCCTCCGTGCGTGAAGCGAGAGCTTTACCCACTGGGCCACCGGGGGCGTTGTGTGTGTGTGTGTGTGTGTGTGTGTGTGTGTGTGTGTGAGAGAGAGAGAGAGAGAGAGAGAGAGAGAGAGAGAGAGAGAGAGAGAGAGTTTTCATTATTCGGTTCAAATGCCCAATTTTTTCTCTTTAGAAATGAATCACGGAGGAATTTCTAAAATTCTCACTACACTTACAACCCGAACAAGTTGAGAGAACAAAAAATACCGTCACTCTTCATCAAACATCACTGAAGAAAACGAGAGTCACACAAACTGAAGAAAAAATATACGTTCTGAATTGTTTTCATTTGCGTTTTGTACCTGTATGTATGCGCCTGAATTGTGTGTATTAATGTGGGTCTTTTTGTTTATTTTGTAGCTGAGTATTTGTGTTAGTTTTGTGTATGAATGTATGTCTTTCAAGTGCATTTTGCGCTAATGTGTATGTTTAAATATGTGTTTTGAGAATGAATGCAATTCATCTATGTACATTTTTACTCATGTCTGTATACATGCGCGTTTCGTGCCTGTGAATACATGTTCGTTTGTGTATGAATTCGTGTCTTATATGTACGCATTACCCATGTCTGTGCATATACATATGCGTTTTGCCCATGTGTCGGCTTCTTATACTACCAACGATTTCCTTCATCAATACACCGACTTTCACCATCTATACACCGACTTTCACCCTCTATACACCGACTTCCATCACCTTTACACCAACAACGAATTCATGACTACATTATATACGCTGTTGTGAACACCATCATCTCCAGTGAATGAACTCTTGCCCCTCGCACAAACACACTCCTTCAAGCAAGCACTCAACCGCTACGAAAACAAACCCTTTACTAAACACTCCACCAAGCACTCATTCCTTGGCCAAACACTCGGTCCCTTTTAGTAAATACTCAGCCTTTGTGTGAAGGTGGTTGACAAAGGCGTAGTTGCTGGAGCGAGTGATTCCGGTTGACCTCACGCTGAACAGCCCTTCACAATCGACTAACTACAGTGTCAAACAAGGAACTACTTACGCACCGGACTAATTGCAGTCACAAACGATGAAACAACATTCACATACTTCTAACAACTGTGTCAGTCCATCAATCTCCACAAACCCAATGAAAGTGGGTTAGGCAAATATTTTTGTTGGAGTGTTTGGGTTTGAGAAGTACCTGCCAGTAGGCCTCCTGCCGGTAGGCCTACTGCAGTGTTCCCCCTCAGTCACAAACGACCAAACACCTTCCACACGCAATTAACCACGGTCACACAAAATTGAAC
This sequence comes from Cherax destructor, assembly GCA_009830355.1. Lineage (NCBI taxonomy): Eukaryota > Metazoa > Arthropoda > Malacostraca > Decapoda > Parastacidae > Cherax > Cherax destructor. The sequence goes on from WNWK01000135.1 coordinate 161,794, forward strand.
ATCTATACACAGCTAACTACAGTCCCAAACAACTAAATTACCACACCATGTAATTAACAACAGTCTCAAACAATCATACAACTTCCTCGAGCAACAAAAGACTGTCTATAACAACTAACCTCCACTCACAACTAGCGTCACAAACACACAACTAGCGTCACAAACACACAACTAGCGTCACAAACACACAACTAGCGTCACAAACACACAACTAGCGTCACAAACACACAACTAGTGTCACAAACAAACAAAACAACCACTCCAGTACACAGCCTTCTCACAGAGCTACGATAATGAACACTTAAAGCTCCTCCACAGCCAACCAATAAAACCAAAACCCAACCATCACAGCGCCGTAAAAAAAAAAAAAAAGCTAATTCTGTCCCGCAAGAATCAACTTCTCCACCAACTACCCACCACAGCACACACACATTAGTACTGTATACAATGAAGTGATAAACCCGTATGGGTCATTCCGCGCCAGGATTAAGTGGAAGTTCAATCCTCCATTCGTTTATGGTGGATCGTCCAGGCTGTTGGTGATCCACAGAAAAACAATTTTTACGACGCGAATAACCCAAAAAAAAAAAAACATTCTGAGATTACTATAATTATGACATCAGCTTACCATACCTTACTAATAGATTCGATCAGGTCATGCTAGGATTAGTAAGGTTAAGTTATGGTAAATTAGGTTGGGCCAAGTTAGGTTACGAAAGGTTTGGCTAGATTAAATTATGTTAGGTCAATTCAGGGTAGGTTAATTAAGGTTGGGTTAGATTAAGCTAGGTCAACTCAGGTAAGGTTATGTAAGCTTCAGTTAGGCTGGGTTAGGTCAGGTCAGGCTAGGATGGGTCATTCAAAACTATATACCCTAAAGTCGATGATAACCTTGATCTAAGTTAATTTTAATAGTTCTGATAAAAGCAAAATAAATGAGCAAAAACGCCTTTCTCAATGAAACGTTGAAAGATGATGCAGGTGGAACGTTTAAAGACTCTTGTCTCAGGTAAACACAGTATATATAGACTGAGACATTTGTGCAACATATGTGAATCTTTACTGAAGAAACGTTTCGCCACACAATGGCTTCATCAGTCCAATACAAAGCAGAAAGGTGTGAGGAGAGGAAGAGTTTGAGGTAATCAGTCCCTCAGCCTGAAATCGATGTGTTCAATCCATCAATCTTGTATAAGTGTCTCAATCTTCAACCTGTCGGTTTTAAACCATTTATCACAGTATACATACCCTGAGATTTTTTACTTTATTCCTCTTTTTTTATAAATTAAATCATTCTTGACGGGTGTTGAACAGATGATGTACAGCTTTAACGACCCTAGTGTAGTCGAATGGCTTTAAATTCCATTAGCCAACCAACCCAAGTGACACTAGCAAACTTAGTGAAAACTTTTTTCATGTTGATAAGTAACTGAGGAATGTGAGAAGCAAAATACTGAAGCAAAAAATCTATGAATGGAAAAAAAATTAAAAAAAAAACTTGTGCCGGGAATACCATGTGAAATTAAGTTGCTTTCCCAAGCGAAACGTGAACTGGAGTTATTCTCAAAGTTGATGTCAACCGCCATAATTCCATCTCCACTGACAAGAAAGTCCTAAATCAATCAATCTCGTGGGACGCAATTCTGAAGAAGGCTGTAAGATTCCCGCTGTGAGGTGTTACACACGGAGGCAGGCAGGCAGCAGGCAGGCAGGCAGGCAGGCAGGCAGGCAGGCAGGCAGGCAGGCAGGCAGCAGGCAGGCAGGCAGGCAGGCAGGCAGGCACGTAAACAAGCAGGGAGCTATACAGGGATGCTAGCAGAGAGACAGAGACCAAGAAACAGGCAAGAAGAGAAACAGGCAAGAAGAAAGACAGGTAGGGAGAGTAGAATGGAGGAAAGCAAATAAATAGGCAGACAGGAAAGTCCACAGACATGAACGGCAGTCAAGAAGGAAGGTAAGCAAGCAGGGAAGCAGTCAGGTAGGCAGCCAGGGACAAGTAGGCAGGCACGCAGAGAGAGCAACAGGTGAAACGTAATATTATGGAGATAGCATTTAGTGGTTAGGGAGGGAATTTGTCGGTGGTGAGAGGCAGAGAAACAAGGGAAGAAAAAGAGAGGGAGGAGAGAGAAGAGAATGGGAGGAAGTGGAGAGAGGGGAATGTAATAGAAGTAGAATGAAAGGGCGAGATTGAAAGAGAGAGAGAGAGAGAGAGAGAGAGAGAGAGAGAGAGAGAGAGAGAGAGAGAGAGAGAGAGAGAGAGAGAGAGAGCGATAGACAGAGAGACAGACTGATGGAGGACAGCAAGTACAGAGAAAAATATGGTATTCAGAGCGTGGTGTTGATAAAGGCAGTGATCGATCAAGGTGTGCAGAAGTGTGGAGGAAGGAACTGTCCACTCCATCATCACCACCACCATCAGTTTCACCACCACCACCACTACCACCACCACCACCACTTCCACCACTACTACCACTCCTTCCACCATCACCACCACCACTACCACCACCACCACCACTTCCACCACTACCAGTACCACTACTACCACCCCTTCCACCATCACCACCACCACCATTTCCACTACCACTATTACCACCAATACGACCAGCGCTACTACTACTAAAACATTCACCTGTCTCGTAAAAATTATCAAAACACCTTCCAAAAACTTGAAAATTTATTTGTACAGATTACAAAAGAAAATTATGTACACAAACACAATTGCAATTTATATATTTAATTTTAATTTAAGTTTCGGAGTTCTTCAAGCTCCCCCGAGTCTCTTTGCTACGTTCCCTTGAACGAATCCACCTGGACTTCCTACTCATTTCTGCAACATTGCAAGCTCCTGAAGATGTGTTGATTTCAACACGAAAGGCCTAGAACCATCATTCATCTCCCCTTGGGGTTGTTTTGCATTTTGTATCGCTTGTTCGCGATTAGTGAACAATGGGTATATATATATATATATATATATATATATATATATATATATATATATATATATATATATATATATACCCATTGTTAATATTCTTGAGAAACTTGAGAAATTCATTTACTGGATCTGTAGAAAAATCTTTCGAGGGCATTTTTCTTTCCTAGGAAGAGAAAAGAGGAATATCGCATATCCTCGTTAGTGTGTTAGTGATACCTGAGAAAGTGGGAGAGAGAGAGATAGAGAGAGAGAGAGAGAAGGGGAGAGAGAACAGCATTTTATTCCTTGTACTGTAAGGAAGGACGAACAACAAGCAAACATAAAGAAGATATTTTACCTCTAAATAAAAATATTTGGTGTGTGCTGGCATGGAAAATCAGGAATATACTAAGAAGGAAGTCGCGTTCAGGTGTCAGGACGGTGCCCGTGGCAGGTGTCAGGACGGCGCCCGTGGCACTACTCTGGTACGTGTATGAGTCTGGACCCGCTGCTGTACCTCTACCTACTCATGGTAAGCGAATGATGTCGAAAAACAATGAGAAGTACATGAGCTGAAGATAAACGAAGATTGCAGAAAGAACTGAATAGTCCACGGAACGGGTGGGGCTTGAACCTAGGGCGAGTGAGCCAACTGAACAGACTTCAGGATTGATCGCATGAATGGTTACTGGAATTTAAATAGAGAAGGGGAAAACTGATGGAGCTCCAGAGACGAGGAAAATATACCGAGGAAAAAGCTTTACAGATACCGTTAAGGAAAAAAAATCTAGAAGCAACCTTAAGTTGCAAACTTTTCCACAGAAGCCCATGTATGAAATGATATCAGTTGTGCAGCTGAACTTGCAAACATAAGAGTAACATTTATAATCTTAAGCAATCTCATTCAAAAATTCATAAGTGAAACACACACACACACACACACTCCTGACATACCCCCCTCACTCAATGGAGCCCCTCCCTCTCTCTCTCACACACACGCGCGCACACACACACGAGGACGAGCACAAAAGGGCAAAAATCAAACAAAAGTTCATCAAAAGCACTGTGATTCAGGCACACGCAACAGCAAAGGAAAAACACAATGAATCGTAGATATAAAAATAAACGAGGTGAAACTGAAAGATATATATATATATATATATATATATATATATATATATATATATATATATATATATATATATATATATATATATATATATATATATATATATTATATAACGTGCGTTTCTCGCGTGCGTGTATAAGGTGAAATAAGTCGACTTATGCGCATCATTAGGTAATAAAGCATGGGGAACCCAACTTTATGCTGAGAAAAGCGTAAAAGAATATAAAGTAACTTTACTTGGTACCCGATTAGAGTCATTTAAATTGACAAAAAAAAGAAGGGTTTTAAGTGCATGGTGATGGTGGTGGTGTTGGTGGTGGTGGTGGTGTTGGTGGTGGTGGTGGTGGTGTTGTTGGTGGTGGTGATCACCAACCCACGTACTTTTCCGAAGTCCTGTTGTAAAAGTTGGGGCTATAAATCAGTTTTAATGCTGTCACAGATAAAGACGAGAAAATGAAATATATAGTATAGCTTCGTAGTTTAACGTACGTTCCCAATACAAGAACGTACTGTAAGTGTACAATATACCGTTAGGTACACAAGTCTCACACAGGTTAAAGAGGGTACAGAACAGTGAATTTAAAAAGTAGTCAATGTTAAAAGACACTCAATTACAACAGTGACAACACATACACACAAACACACATACACAGAAGCATTGAGACACTATAATGTGTACCAGCTGAAGGCTCGAGAGGGTCTAACTGAGGCGTTTCTAGAGACACAGTAACATTACCAGGCAGCCCATCCTCCCTCTGAATGCCAGAAGGCCCAAGCACTTAGCTTACCAGACCAATTTTATGATGGTCAGCACATCGCTGGAGGGCTATGGCTAACCAGCTGGCTGAGACGAGACGCTGGACACTGCGTTCGTACGATGCGCATCGATTACAGAAAGAATGTGTAATAGCAGAGGTAAATGAGCAGTAAAATCAAAAGAACCTGCTTTTGTACTAGGTACACGTCACAGTGGTGGTGATGGTGCTGCTGGTCGTAATGGTGATTGTGATGGTGATGGCGGTGGTGTTCTTAAATTGTTCAGGTAGAATAAATAAATCTCCTGTGTGAGCACACCATGACGTTATCCTATGAAGACAATGAACACGAAATAAACAAGAACAAAAAAGAGCAGGTAAACCAAAAAAACAGGAGAAATCGAGTAGGAAAACAAATAGAAAAAAAAATAGAAATGGTAGAGCGAAAATATAACTGTTTAAAACACGGGATGTGACGAACATTCATGAAATTGGTGATGGCAACTGGTGTATGGTCGTAATGACCATATTGTACGTATACGTGGGTCCGCCTCTCTCTCCGCTGGGAGAGAGAGAGAGAAATGTTGCAGACAAAAGGGGGTTAGCATTGCAAGCGGTGCATCAAGAGGGCACGAACGAGGGAGCTCTGCAACCATAAGCTCCTCACTGCAGATTCACGCTGCCACTCATTAAATATACACGGAGATTCTTGCCCATAATACAGGGCACCATGTTGGACTCGTCCCAGCGCTACCGGCTCCGACTTCCTCCTCAACCCTCACCAACCTACAGACAATTCTCCCGTCCTATGGACGACAATACGACCACCTTCTGCATTACGTGCCACACAAATGTAACAAATTACCAAAAGGTGCAACATTCAAGGTGAAAACACCGTAACTTGTCGGTGGGAAACCAGTGGTCGCCGTTGGAATCGGACTAAGTCTCGATTAATTATAATTTCTACGAATACTCAAGTCTGAAGGTTCATCCAGCCAATGTCTTATACATGATGTTAACAAACGTATAATTTCGGTACATTCAACTTCTGTAAAAAAAAATTCCTCCTCCCTTTAAATATTTGGAAAAGAGCTATTAGAACGGAAAATTTATTTGATGCATTCTGAAGTGATGTGATGTGGGGGGCTTTCAGGGTCTTTCACGAGTGGCCGAGTCATGACCTCGGTGACTTCATTTGCTTTCTTTAGTGATTTATCTGTCGTCATCGTTATCTGCTTTCTTTAATGATTTCTCCGCTTTCTTCAATGGCTTCTGTGCTTTGTTCAGTTATTTTTTTCTGCAATGATTTTTTTTGCAGCTTCAATAATTTATCTGATTTCTTCAACTATGCATCTGTTTTCATTAATGCTGCTTCTGCTTTCTTTATTAATTTCTCAGCATTCTTCACAAATCACTCTGCTTTCTCTTATTTTTTTAATTTTCGTCAAAATTAAAATATAACCGTCCTCTTTAGAAACATACATACATCCACCCTTAAAACATGGACTACTACTACTACTACTACTGCTATTCTATTACTACTACTACTATTCTGTGAGGAAATAGGCAAATGTGCAACATCTGGGTATCTTTAATTGTAGACGTTTCGCCCACAAGTGGCTTTATCAATACAAGGACATAATGTGAAGAAATATATACAAAAGATGAGTTAATCAGTCCCCCTCTTCCTTCAGAAACGTTATAACATAACTAACCAAGCAACTAACCAACTAAGCACACAAGCAGTCAACTAACCAACCAACCAGTCCCCTCCCAACTCATTCACTCACTACATTCCACAAGAGTTAGCTAAATGCCTAATTATAAATCAACCTAAGTGTCCTCTGCTTCTTTAGGGAGTTTCTAGCAATGTGCTATATGTTCACTTGCTTACCATGAAAAGTAGTTAGAATATATGAAGAAATTTTAAAAAAGCAGTAATTTTTTTTTTTTTTAGAAATCGCCAGAAGCATCAAAGGAAGGTTTCGGTTTAAGTATTTCATATTTCTAATAGTTTCGTTTTTATATGCTTTTATCCAAGAATAGCGGAAGGAAGATTGAGAATTCATCCCTCGTGCTGAATGATCCACAGGGTGTTGGCGCTTCACAATAATAATAATAATAATAATAATAATAATAATAATAATAATATTGAAATATTATAAATACTAGTAATAATAACAGAATCAACAATAACAACATAAATAATATTAATTTTAATAGCTGTAATAATATATTTTTGAATTGTATTTCAGTATTTTTTTCGATATTTTTGTCGTATATACTGATAAAAGCAATCACCTGAGCGTATATGGAGCGCAAATGCAAAATCTGACACCGAAACTAACATAACAGTAACCTAACTTTGATTTTTTTTACACAGTTCTCAGTAACTATTCTAGATTCTTAAACAGAACCTTGACTGACTAAACATTTATCAAAAAAAAAATTCACATTAAATTTTAATAAACTTAAATATAATAAAAAAATTGAATTAATTCAGATTTACTTTATTATGTCAAGAAACTCATCACCCGAAGTATTTAAAAAAATGCATTCATATGAACAGTGTGGAAAAATGTTTACTGAAATGTTTCTGAAATCTATTCAAGACTATATTTGAAATCTAACAACTATCTGAAATCAGTCTGAAACGTTTTTAAAACTTATCGGAAGCCTATGAGAAACATTTTAGAAACGTGATTTAAACCTACAAAAAAACAACTGAGTTTTAGTGCAAGCAATATAACGCAATATATGTAACCCTGTCTGTACCTGACTTTATATGAGATTAAGTTGGGGCGGCAGCGCAGCCCTAAGGGTTAATCCTTGAAAAGCTTCGCTAAACTAAGCCACTAACAGTTGTCTAGTTGATAACACGCGCATATATATATATATATATATATATATATATATATATATATATATATATATATATATATATATATATATATATATATATGTCGTGCCGATTAGGTAAAACTTGCGATTTTGGCTTAAATAGCAACGCTAACCTTGCCATATAAGACAAGTGAAAATTTGTGTATGCAATAATTTCGCCAAAATCATTCTGACTATAACGAAAAAAATATATTTCATTGTGTTTGTTTATTATTAAATTATTGTTAACGTATCTAAAATATATTTAGTTGGGTTAGGCTAAATTAAATTGCGCTTGATGTAATAAGGTTAGGTAGGTTTTCAAAGTTTCTCTTGGTACAAAATTATAAATTCTTACAATAACATAAATGAAAAAAATATATCTTTAAACGTATAAGAAATTTTTTTAGAAAGTACTTAATTTTAGATGAGTTCTTGCTAATTGACCAGTTTTACCTAATCGGCACGACATATATATATATATATATATATATATGTGTGTGTGTGTGTGTGTGTATGTGTGTGTGTGTGTGTGTGTGTGTGTGTGTGTGTGTGTGTGTATGTGTGTGTGTGTGTGTGTGTGTGTTGTGCCGTATAGGTAAAACTTGCGATTTTGGCTTAAATAGCAACGCTTTTGTTGCCAAATAAGGGAAGTGAAAATTTGTGTATGCAATAATTTCGCCAAAATGATTCTGAACCTAACGAAAAAAAACGTATTTCATTGCGTTTCTTTATTATTATTAAATTATTGTAAACTTATCTAAAATATATTTAGTTGAATTAGGCTAAATTAAATTCCGCTTGTAATGATAAGGTTAGGTAAGTTTTCTAAGGTTCTTTTGGTACAAAATTATTATTTTTTACATTAACATAAATGAAGAAAATATATCTTTAATAGTATAAGAGAAAATTTTAGAAAGAACTTAATTTTAAATGAGTTCTTGCTAATTGACCAGTATTACCTATTCGGCACGACATTATATATATATATATATATATATATATATATATATATATATATATATATATATATATATATATATAATCATTATTGAAAAACATCAGAAAACCCTATTGATAACTTACAAAATGCGACACTTGAAGGCTCTACCTACTTTGTATAGTACAGAGAAAACTTCCCTTCTGCTGCACTGATCCTCTCTGCTTGCTAGGGCAAAAATGTATAAATTCCTAGGAAGGAGTACTGACACAGCCACGAATGGTCGGATGGTCGTGACGGATGGATGGAGGGGCTAGGGGGCAGCTTCGCTGATGTTCCAATACTGGAGAAACTCGTTGCAACTTTCTGTATTGTAACATTTCCAAACTGCTGGAAACAACTGAGCAGCGACAAAAGTACAGCGGGTGCGCGTCTGCCCTCGTGTGCGGAGCCAGCATTATGTGCTACTCTTACTTCACCCCACACACACACACACACACACACACACACACACACACACACACAAACAAAGAAATTCATGCTATCATATATATTTTAATAAAAAAATCCTCGGATGCTAATTCTTCCCTTGGTGAAAAAGACACTTGTGGTGAAATCCTTAACTCGTTCTCACCTAACACTGTATTTTCACGAGTACTGATGCATTTTGAAAAGCCCTATTTTGGACAAAACTTTGTTGAAATAAAAGACTATAGGCCATTTTCCACCAACAGTTGGCATCTTGCTACTGTTCTTCAAATATTTGTATATATATAGTTGGCTTCTTCGCTCTCAAAGTTCATAACTGCACTAAGTCATTAAGACAGGAATATTAATAAATATTTTAGAAAATTGACAAGTTGATGAATGAGACACAACTGCAACGCCAATTAAAAAAATAGCGATTGACGTAAAGTCTAAGTGTTGCAGACGCTGAAATAAATGAGTTTTTTGGTGGATATACTCTGAGACATCTCGCTTTATATTTTAATATACTCTGTTACGTGGTATATCACGTTATACTGGAAATACAGTAGTACCAGGAATACCACTGCTCAGGGTACACAGTTATACCAGTAATACCGCCTCACTGGGCACACAATTGTACCAGTAATACCACCTCACTGGGTACACAATTGTACCAGTAATACCGCCTCACTGGGCACACAATTGTACCAGTAATACCACCTCACTGGGCACACAATTGTACAGGGATTCATTAAAATCCGTTGAAATAAAAAAGAAATTCATCTCTTGGAAATTATTGTTCCGGGAGCTTGATGCTTTTTTGCGAAGTCATTAACTGATTCAACACAACGGAAACATTTTCTACGCTGTTACAAAAATGTTATCGGTAATATTTTGCTAAATCTGAAGCGGTACTGATGATGATAATGATAATGATGATAATGATTATGATAATGATTATAATGATAATGATTATAATGATAATGATTATAATGATAATGATTATAATGATAATGATTATTATAATGATAATCATGATAATGATAAGTATGATAATGATAATATTAATATTAATAACTATTATAATTATTTTAGATTTATTATTTTATTATTATTATTTTCTTGAGCACTAAACAGTACGGGTCACACAGCGCCTTAGGAATGGGAAGGAATCAGGTATGATTCCCGTAAAGGGGAATGGGCAGCTTCATTTCCTCGAATCAGAAGCCGTGCTCCTTCATCTTGAAGCAAGAGCAAGGAATGTGTGTGTGTGTGTGTGTTTGTTTCGGCTGGTTAGGCTTAGTCAACGGTGGCACTCCGCAAATCCCAGTGCCACATCCCGTGGCCCTGGTATCCCATAACATTGTCATCACACTATGATATATGTGACCCTGGCATTTCCTCAGAAGAAACTTAAGGGTCGTAAAACCCAAAGGCAATATTTTTATCATTTATGAGAAAATAAAAAATGTTACTCAGTAAACTCACACAATTTGCTACAGTTAATATTAACAAACTTTTCTTTCACGTAATTGATCTAGATGAGCAATTACTTATGATTAATTATCTCGAGCAGCTAATAATTATACTCAGGAAAATATTAATTTTACACTCGTCCCACAAACCTAAAAAAAAATTAGAGAAAAAGGTTATAATTTCACTAAATGGAATTTCTACTGAACCACAAGTTAGTCAACTCTCGATTGCAACCAGCATATTGAAACTGCAAGCTAGTCAATTCAGTAATAAATGCAGCATACTGAAAGTACAGGCTATTCAATCTACTGCTTCAGTCACTCAAGCAATTCGAAAAATCCTAGATTCTCCTAAGACTAGGATTTTTCTGTCCTAGATGTTATGCTCTAGGATCAAAGTGACGTACACTACATTATAGGAACATTCGTAGCAGTAGAGGTACTCAAGGGAGCTAGACATAGCGACCAGAAACATCAATATTAGTATTAGTTGTAATACTAGTAGTAGTTGTTGCAACAGTACTAATTGCAATAGTAGTAGTAGCAGCAGCAGCAGTAGTCACAAGGTTCATCTCCTAAATGAGAGAGTTTTTGGTAAATTCTTCAGACGCAATTTCACTCAGTTTACCACTTCCTCTCTTAAAAGACGTACGTACGTACGTACGTGTGTGTGTGTGTGTGTGTGTGTGTGTGTGTGTGTGTGTGTGTGTGTGTGTGTGTGTGTGTGTGTGTGTGTGTGTGTGTGTGTGTGTGTAAGCGCACTCTGTATCCTGTGAAGGACTTAATAAATATGTCAACAGAGCGAAACATTGTCCCAATTATAACTCTTCCTGCAAACGTCTCTTTTCTTATCATTGATGATTTACGGCACCGACGAACTGATGAATAAGATACAAATAAAACTCTTGGAAATCTTCATTACTGAAACATTTTGAACAGAGGGACTGACCACCACCTATCAAGGCTGAAGGAGTGATCACTTTACAGTACTTCTACTGTCTTCAGTGACATATTCCACAGAAGAAGCCTGCTGCGCAGGCGATACGATTCGGCAACAAAGGTACCTGAGTGTTCCATACCTCTCTTCTCTGCTTATCCTCAACAAATTGTCTCCTCATTGCCATCACAGACCCACAGAACCCTCAACGGAATATACCATTTATATAATAATTCTCAATTATAGCTTCTAATTGAAGTAATAAAATAATACACAATAATAGGGTAATCTTCCAATTTTAAGATATTAATGGCAATGAGTACAAGACTAAAGCATCAGAAGAATAAAATTGCCTTGATACTGGTGAAGGGCTTTTGATCAAACCAGATTACCTTCTATTCCCTGTGTGCTGTATGATCCTTATGCATTTAGCGCTTCCCAATACTACTACTACTAATAATAATAATAATAAATAATAATAATCGTTATATTCACTTCTGGTAAACAGACAAAGAGGCATATTGTATATTCCTTATTTGCAGCAATTACAGCTTCGAAGTTGCAGTTTTTTCCTCTAAGGCTTAAATGAGGCAACTCAACTCACTGTCAGGAAAAAATTGCAGATGGTCCTGAGTGAGATTCACTCCAATATTCAGGAGAAAAGAACAGAACTAATTGGAAGATATTAGAAGTCTTAACTCTTGCCTGCATTTACGCCATGTAGCTTGAAATAAAGCAAGAGTTTTTATAAACGAAATTCGAAATGAATCTGCAGGTTGAACTGAAAAATTGGCTTTTATCAGCCTGCTTTTATACGATTATGTTTGTTATGATCTGGATAGGTTATTTGGGTTTAATGACTATCGACTACACGTGGGTCATTACGGCTATATGTTACCTGCTCACCACTGGTTACGAATGTTTTAATCCCTAAAACAGAGACTAAAGTTAACACTCAGGGTATATACACCGAGAGATACTCAACTCTCGGTGTATATACACTGGAATTGTGCTGAATTAAATGTTTTCTCTTGTTGACTGATATCTTGTTGACTGATATCTTGTTGACTGATATCTTGTTGACTGATATCTTGTTGACTGATATCTTGTTGACTGATATCTTGTTGACTGATATCTTGTTGACTGATATCTTGTTGACTGATATCTTGTTGACTGATATCTTGTTGACTGATATCTTGTTGACTGATATCTTGTTGACTGATATCTTGTTGACTGATATCTTGTTGACTGATATCTTGTTGACTGATATCTTGACTAATATCTTTTTGACTGATATCTTGTTGACTGATATCTTGTTGACTAATATCTTGTTGACTGATATCTTGTTGACTGATATCTTGTTGACTAATATCTTGTTGACTAATATCTTGTTGACTGATATCTTGTTGACTGATATCTTGTTGATTGATAACTTGTTGATTGATAACTTGTTGACTAATATCTTGTTGACTGATATCTTTTAATATCTTCGGTGAGCATTTATCACATTCTGGCGACTAATGTTGAAAAAGAATTTGACATATGTTGATATATTTGATTTCTTGATGAGTTACGTTTTGTTATATTTAGAACATCTGTTGAATTGCTAAATCTTTAAACGTTATTTTTAGATTACCTTTATATGTTAATGTCTCCTTACACTTGATGCCCCTGTTCACCTACCAGTAAATAGGTACCTGGGAAGGAAGAATTATGTACCACAGACAGCGCTGGGCTTTGAAATGAGTTATGGTAGGATAACAGCTCTTAGCCTGTGTAATGAACCGTGAAAAACATATAAGGATGTGTTTTGAAAAGGACGAATGTAATGAATAAAGGTCATCTGTAGTTTCCTGTGGTTATTCGTGAACTGTTCCAGAAACGTTGTCAATCAAATCTTTCAAAATTTCCAGCGTTTCGGCTAAAATTTAATTGCAATCTGTGTTCTCTTGTTCCATTCTGAAGAGTTATCTCTTACGATCACTGCGTCCAATCACTGTAACTTGTAAACCCTTCATGGTTGCTTCAGATAAGTAACTGTAGCTCTGTTTTAGCCGGCATCTATTTTTCACACTCACGTGTGAGTGTGGTATACCTGTGAGAGGTATCAGGTATACCACAGGTACCTGGGAAAGACGGATAGTAGATGACTTGGTAGTCCATAACAAGGCTATCTGCTTAGAACTATATTTATAATTAGACTGAAGACCGTCGCGTATTATCTAGGTGTATGAGACTAGGATAGAAAAGCAAAAGGCTCTTTGTAGCTTTAGGTAGAGCTACGTACCTAAAACTATCGTGACACATTAAATCCGTTTACTTAAAATTCATTAATGACCACTCGTGCTGAATTCAAGCACCGCCTCGCGTTTCTCATCGTGTAGTAATGGTCCATGTCCAATCACAAATTATGTCGGCATTGCCCATGTCATTACCCATGTCATGGCCCATGTCCACACATGGCCAAGTGAATTCAGTATTCGCACGACATCTGTAAAGGCCAGACCTGGATTTCAATTTCCTAGATTAGTTAATTATTACTACTATTATTTTTATTACTATTGCTAATATTCCCAAGACCCTTACAACCCAGTCAGAGTCGATCCTAACTATATGTTCTTGGATAATACCTTAAAACTAACTACATATGTTTACTAAAATTCAACTGACAACTTTCAATTAAAACGCATCGATCTCATGTTCTGTAATTTCTGCTGAGAACTCAAGTTTACATGGTGTTTCATAATGTCTGAAAATAATCTGGACTTTTCGGTATCAGAAGTTTTTTCAGCAGTAGTAGTAGTAGTAGAATTTGCAGAGCAAAAATAATAATATTAATAATAATAATAATAATAATAATAATAATAATAATAATAATAATAATAATAATAATAATAAATAATTTTAATAAAAAATTTAATAATAATTTTAATAATTGATATTTTTAATAATAATTAATAAATAAATTTAATAAATAATAATTTTAATAATAATCTTGATGCAAGTTCGAGGAAGTCTAATGTTGTTACCAGTTTCCCTAATCTTACTTCTATTCTGGAACCATAAAACTGCTGGGCGCAAAGTTGCTTCTTTGTCTTCAACTGCTACTTCGGCGATGATTAAGACACAAGCCAAACAAGTAAAACTTTTATCGAGGAAACGTTTCGCCCCGAGCGGGTTCTTCAGCCCTCGAATTGAAGGAGCGTCGACTTGAGCCATTCGTGGCTAAACGTTCCCTCTATAAATGTCCTGAATGGTGCCTGTGTCTTAAAAAAAATGCTGATGGTATCAGTTTGACCGTCTCTCCTGCTAGACAGACGGTAGTAGGAGTCATGGTAGTAGTTCATATGCAACTATTTCCATTATCCTATTTCTGTGCAAGTGGCACTTCGATAAGAGAGAGAGAGAGAGAGAGAGAGAGAGAGAGAGAGAGAGAGAGAGGTGGGTGAGTGAAAGTAATTGCTTCTTCCAGGGTTCAAAATCTATGCAACTAATAAATAATAGTTTTCTGCTTCTAATTCTAAGCAATTGTTTCCTGCATAGATCAAGATCATGCAGTTGTAAGTAGTACTTGGCTTGCAACAACTCCTTCTACTATCATTAATACATATCTAATCAAGCATAACTTTAACACTTATAATTATAAGCAAATTAGAAAATACTCCCCAGCAATTTACGGATTGCATTATAGATCCTTGATAATGAACAAAATTAATGAGGCAAATTTTATTAATATGACCAAAAATATAATAAAAGAAAATATCTTTGTTGAACATCGAAATTAATTACTAGCAGAAAAAAAAATTGCTGTGGTAATAACAAGTTAGGTTCACGACGCTTGCATTTATATTTCTTTTATTGTATTTCTATTTTTTTCATAATCTTTTTACTCTGACGATATAGACACACACAAAGAGAGGATGGAAGGGGGGGTATCTATCGATAAGTGCCTTTGAGAACTGGTAACTGACTGACCATTCGCAACATGACAACTAATACAGAAACACACAGACACATCCAGTAGCGATCAGTGAAGAGGCAGGGCCAGGAGCTGAGTCTCGACCTCTGCAACCACAAATAGGTGAGAACAAATAGGTGAGTACACACACACACACACACACACACACTGGAGGACAGGAGGGTTAGGGGATACATAATAAAGACATACAAAATACTGCGGGGAATAGATAAGGTGGAGAGACAGGATGTTTCAGAGAGGGGACACAGAAACAAGGGGTCATAATTGGAAGTTGAAGACTCAGATGAGTCAAAGGTATGTTAGGAAGTATTTATTCAGCCATAGAGTAGTCAGGAAGTGGAATAGTCTAGCAAGTGATGTAGTGGAGGCAGGAACCATACATAGCTTTAAGACGAGGTATGATAAAGCTCATGGAGCAGGGAGAGAAGGGACCCAGTAGCGATTAGTGAAGAGGCGGGGCCAGGAGCTGAGTCTCGACCCCTGCAACCACAATTAGGTGAGTACAATTAGGTGAGTACACACATACACACACACACGCTGTGTACCACTAACAACAATCTTCAACACATCTATCGAAACAGGACGACTACCTGAGGTATGGAAGACAGCAAATGTAGTCCCAATTTTTAAAAAAGGAGACAGACATGAAGCATTAAACTACAGACCAGTGTCACTGACATGTATAGTATGCAAAGTCATGGAGAAGATTATCAGGAGAAGAGTGGTGGAACACGGTTTCAGGGATGGGAAATCCTGTGTCACAAACCTACTGGAGTTCTATAACAGGGTGACAGCAGTAAGACAAGAAAGAGAGGGGTGGGTAGATTGCATTTTCTTGGACTGTAAGAAGGCGTTTGACACAGTTCCACACAAGAGATTAGTGCAAAAGCTGGAGGATCAGGAAGGGATAACAGGGAAGGCACTGCAATGGATCAGGGAATATCTGTCAGGAAGACAACAGCGAGTAATGGTACGCGGAGAGGTGTCAGAATGGGCGCCTGTACCGAGCTGGGTTCCAAAGGGGTCAGTCTTAGGACCGGTGCTGTTTCTGGTATTTGGTATTTGGTCCAGCAACTGGCTCCTGGAGTTCAACCCCACCAAGTGCAAAGTCATGAAGATTGGGGAAGGGCAAAAAAGACCGCAGACGAAGTATAGTATAGGGGGCCAGCGACTACGAACCTCACTCAAGGAAAAGGATCTTGGGGTGAGAATAACACCGGACACATCTCCTGAGGCGCACATCAACCAAATAACTGCTGCGGCATATGGGCGCCTAGCAAACCTAAGAACAGCATTCCGACATCTCAATACGAGTCGTTCAGGACCCTGTACACCGTGTACGTTAGGCCTATATTGGAGTATGCAGCACCAGTTTGGAACCCGCACCTAGCCAAGCACGTAAGGAAATTAAAGAAAGTGCAAAGGTTTGCAACAAGACTAGTCCCGGAGCTAAGGGGCATGTCCTACGAGGAGAGGTTAAGGGAAATCAACCTGACGACGCTGGAGGACAGGAGAGATAGGGAGGATATGATAACGACATATAAAATACTGAAAGGAATCGACAAGGTGGACAGAGACAGGATGTTCCAGAGATGAGACACAGCAACAAGGGGTCACAGTTGGAAGCTGAAGACTCAGATGAATCATAGGGACGTTAGGAAATATTTCTTCAGTCACAGAGTTGTCAGGAAGTGGAATAATCTGGGAAGTGATGTAGTGGAGGCAGGATCCATACATAGTTTCAAGAAGGGGTATGATAAAGCTCATGGAGCAGGGAGAGTGACCCTGTAGAGACCAGTGAAGAGGCGAGACCAGGAGCTATGAATCGACCCCTGCAACCACAAATAGGTGAGTACAACTAGGTGAGTACACACACACACACACTCACACGAGGGCCCGGGTTCAATTCCCGGCGGGGCCGAAACATTTCGAAGTGTTTCCTTACACACACACACATACAGCAGGCCTAGTGTCTAATCGACATGTGCCTAGGACAAAATGGTAACTAACTAACTAACTAACTAACACACATACACTTAACGGTCTCCTCTATGTCCTCCCGTTCTTCTCTCCCTTCCTATGTCCCACGTTTCTCTTCCAAATTTCTCCCTCATTTTCTACACCTTGTCTCCACGCCCCACACTCTCTTTTCCTCTCTCCCTGTTTCATTCCCACTCTTCTTTCCTTACCCTCCCCCACGTCTCCCTGGTTCTCCCCTCTCTCTTGCCTCTCCCCCACTCTCCATCTCCTTTAGTGGTTGGGGATTGACCGCAGTTGTAGGATTTAGAGAGTGAGGTGTTGTGAAGGAGGTCCAGGCAGAGCAGCGGCTGTAAATTTACAGGATTTGTTAAAGGGCTGAAGTTCACTGCGTGTTTCACGGCGATGCTGAGAGAGGAGAGGAAGGGGAGGCAGGGGGAGAGGTGAGGGAGGGGAGGCAGGAAAGAGAGGTGAGGGGTGGAGGAGCTGGAGGACAGGAAAATCGTAGTGGGGGGAACAGAGAAAGGGATAAGGAAGAGTGAAGATGGATGGAGAATACGATGGAGACTTTCCTATTTAGCGACAATGGATACGTCAGTAACGCGCTCTTAACATATTTTGCATGGCAGCTACATAGTGGGAACCAGAGTTAGTTGTATTTCCCTGCTTTAAATAATAAGATATTACAAGGACCCCAATGGAAGTAAGTCACCTCGTCTGACCTTTTTCTTGGGTTTTCCTAGATAATTTACAGTGTTACTATGTATGTTAACTGCAGTCACCTAAATTTGTGTAACTGTACTTATGTGCACCTGTTCTTAAATAAATTTGCTAAATTCCTTTACTGAGAATGGGTTAGTGTTGAATCTGTTAGTGCGAGGTAGGAGACTTCAGGACACTTAGGATATCATCAAGTATTCCATGAAGGGTTCATCAGCTACAGAGTTGCTAAGGTTTCAGTTTCTGCAGAGAGTTGGGGTTACTGTTACTGTTACCTCTCAGGATATCCTGTCCCATACGCAGTAGCCAAAATATTTATGAAGGTATCTCTATCGCCACAGAGTGTAGGCGTTCAAACATTTACCAGAGAAAGGTGTAAGAAAGGAGGTATACGGAAATTCTAGGTGTAGGGAATATGGGTGGGGAAGAAGAGAAGAGGGTGAGAAAGAGGAATGACAAAGAGGAATAAAGAAGAAACCTATATAATGGAACAATTCCTGCAATAACTGTATACACAGTCACTATCAGGAGATTTTCGATTGCCTTCAAACCCATCTTCATGAAACATACAGCACTCTACTCAATACAACGAGTCATACACAGGTAGAGAACATGTTGAGAGCGACCCGATACCCACAAAATGCTCGTCAAATACGAAATATTATTACTTATTATTAAAATGTTCCTAAGGAAGGTGTAAGTCAGTAAAGGCTTCCATACGGAGGGATAAAGAGACCGAAAGCTAGGGGAGAGAGACGGAGTGAGAAATAAATAAAAAGGAAGTGGGAAGAGAGGGAAAATGAGAGGGAGTGGGGAAGGGGAAATGTAAGGGAGTGGGGGAGAGGGAAGAGAAGTAACAAAGACACACAAGTCATCGTCACAATTTAAGGAGCTCGTAACTACGCTCCTTATTTTCTTTGTTTTGTTGTCTCATGGCAGCTTGAGGGGAATAATGTAGCCTTTGTTTTGTTGTCTCATGGCAGCTTGAGGGGAATAATGTAGCCCTTGTTTTGTTGTCTCATGGCAGCTTGAGGGGAATAATGTAGCCCTTGTTTTGTTGTCTCATGGCAGCTTGAGGGGAATAATGTAGCCCTTGTTTGTTGTCTCATGGCGCAGAATAATGTAGCCTTGTTTTTGTTCATGGCAGCGAGGAATAATGTAGGTTACTTTTATGATCTAAATGTTTGCTTTTTTTAACGTAAAAATCTATTTTCATTAGGTTTTTTTTTCATCTTAAATTTCTGATCTTAAACTTTTCATTGTTCTTACATTTTTACATTATTTTTCCACTTTAATTTTATAGGCGTTTGTTTCAAAAACATATTTCAAATGTGTTCTTGTTTCATCTCGAGGTGTTTTTACAAAGTACTTTTTTCAGTTTTTAATTCTTTTCCTCCGTGGTGTGTGGTATACCTGTAACAGGTTTTGAGTGTGTTCTATCTCTTGCTGCCTTGGTCAGAAGTTTTGAATTGTTGTTTTTTGTGCAAACAAAGGAAAGACGGTGTTAAAGCAAACAGCAAATGAGCACACATACACACACACACACACACACTACAAGAAAGGGGACTACGTGGGCATGAAGAACTTCCTTCACGGGGTTCAGTGGGACAGAGAACTGGCAGGGAAGTCAGTAAACGAGATGATGGAATATGTGACAACAATATGCAAGGAAGCTGAGGAGTGGTTTGTACCCAAGGGTAACAGGAATAATGAGAAAGCCAGGATGAGCCCTGTGGTTCACCCAAAGGTGCAGGGAGGCCAAAACCAAGTGTGCTAGGAAATGGTAGAAGTATAGAAGGCAAAGGACCCAGGAGAATAATAAGGAGAGCAGTCGTAGAGCCAGAAATGAATATGCACAGGTAAGAAGGGAGGCCCAACGACAATATGAAAATGACATAGCAGCGAAAGCCAAAACTGACCCGAAGCTGTTGTACAGCCACATCAGAAGGAAAACAATAGTCAAGGACCAGGTAATTAGGCTGAGGAAGGAAGGAGAGAAGATCACAAGAAACGACCGCGAAGTGTGTGAGGAGCTCAACATGAGATTCAAAGTGTTCACAGTGAAGACAGAAGAGACGCCAGAAAGACTTAGAGGCGGGGTACACCACCAAGTGTTGGACACAATACATACAACCGAGGAAGAAATGAGGCTGGTAAGCGAGCTAGATACCTCAAAGGCGATGGGGCGCCGGATAACATCTCTCCAGAGTTGTTAGGAAGTGGAATAGTCTGGGAAGTGATGTAGTGGAGGCAGGATCCATACATAACTTTAAAAAGAGGTATGATAAAGCTCATGGAACAGGAAGAGTGACATAGAAGCGACCAGTGAAGAGGCGGGGCCAGGAGCTGTGTCTCGACCCCTGCAAGCACAACTAGGTGATTACACACTCACACACACACACTTTGCCTTGGTAAAAAATTAAGTGAAATGCAAGAAATAAATAAGTAAACAGACCGGTGCTGTATAAAGGGAATATGTGGGTATCCAACGCTGACCAATATTGCTGTGATGCAGACTGTTTACTCTCTCTCTCTCTCTCTCTCTCTCTTCCCACAGCCTACAGTGGGTGGACGGCAAGAGTGGCGTCCTACAAGGGGAAGGGGTGAGAGAGGAGGCTAGGTGGGGGGTGGTAAGAGTGTCAACACATCATCAACAAGCAACACTGCAACAACACTCACGACTGCAATTAAACTTAGTGAGTATCAAGGCAAACTACAATTAGAGATAGTGACAATTAAGCCAACTCCTGAAGGAAAATAATAATAGCCAGGTTTTTTAAGTTAGGGGAGGGAATATTGCTGGGAGGGAGGAAGGGGGAAATGAGGGAGTGGAAAGGAGGGTTAAGGGGAGACAAAGGGAAGATAAGGATCAAAGTTTAAATCTACTGCAGCGTCTAGCATCATGTATACAAAAAAAATAAACATTTATACATAGTTTTACACCAAAATTTAAAAAATTAAATGAAAATGAAATCATTCCAAGTTAAATACAGCAATGTAATAAATGGTGAATGGAAATTATTCATGCAAAATTATATCACAGAGTATTAAATTATGTAAAATTAATTTATCCCATTGTACGACACTGCGCATAAACATAGTATAATATATATATATATATATATATATATATATATATATATATATATATATATATATATATATATATATATATATATATATATATATATAAAATTCCAACCCTATGAATATTAATACGAATGATAATAATAATAATCTCTAACTATACTGAATTATTCTATTAATTACAGTTGGAGGTGTCTTAACGACTCCATAAATTCGACAGCAATTTAATTAAAGCACATATTAGTGAAATCAGGAAGACGATGTAGTAAAGGTCGTTTTTCACTTCTTGAAACACTCACTGACTACTGAGCATTAAAATAATTACGATTATATTGAAAATGTAACTCATGATTATCTTAATATAGGAAGTGGAAATCAGGAGAAGGATTTCTGCCATAGGTGGAGGGGTTTTGGAATTTTGTTGAGTGGTGGAGTGTGAGCTGTTGTTGGAATTGGTGGATATTTTTTTAAGGGGCTGGCATGATGATGATGATGATGATGATGATGATGATGATGATGATGATGATGATGATGATGATGATGATGATGATGATGATGATGATGATGATGATGATGATGATGATGATGATGATGATGATGATGATGATGATGATGATGATGATGATGATGATGATGATGATGATGATGATGATGATGATGATGATGATGATGATGATGATGATGATGATGATGATGATGATGATGATGATGATGATGATGATGATGATGATGATGATGATGATCAGGAGGAGGATTAGGAGGAGTAGGAAAAAAAATAACAAAAAGAAACAGATGAGGGGAGAGGAGTAGAAGAAGGATAAACAATTAGAAATAATTACAACTCATCACGCAAATAATATAATAAAAAAAAGCCAGACACACTCACACAAACAGATGTGCACATTGACAGCTAGAAAGTACACATAGACATGTAAACATTCACATAAACCATCTTACTCCTCACATATAGTCAAAAGTTTAATTGGACAAACATGCACATATTAACGACGAAAATTACGTACACACACACACACACACACACACACACACACACACACACACACACACACAAGAAAACACTTTCCGGCCACTCCTTGGAGACTCAAGGAGGAGAAGCATTTCAAATAATTACATATAATTGCCGGTACTTACTTAGGTGATTTGGCGAGGAAGGGATATTAATCGCGGTAGAGGAAGAGGAGGAGGGAAGGGAGGAAGGGAAGGGAGAAGGCTAGGGGCAAGGGGGAGGAGGTGGCTAGGGGGGAAGGAGGGTAGGAGGTGGTTGGATTCTTGTTTGGGTGAGAGTCACCTGGGAGATCTCTCTCCAGCCTCACATTATTCTCACTCTCACCTCCAAGATTTCCACGGTGTTGGTCCCGGTATTTCTTGCTAGTGGTGATGATGGTTGGTGATGGTGGTGATGGTTGGTGATGGTGGTGATGGTTGGTGATTGGTGGTTTGTGGTGTGGTTGATTGTGCTTGGCGGAGCGTGGTGGTGGTGGCGGTGGTTTTGGTGGTGGTGGCGGTGAAGCCTCCAAAAACTAGAACAGTCTCAACCACAACAGTAATCACTACTTCCACAACAATAGCAACAAAAACAATTACAACCACAACAACAACAACATGCTTCCGTACTTTGCCTCATCAGTGAAAATAATTACCCACCAAAACTTTTTTTTAGGAATGATTACGTCAATTAAGCTTCCAGTTTTAGAATGTTTACGAAACATATCATTAGTTTCCTAGAAAGTAATCTAGAAGAAAAATAGGAAGATACATAGAACAAAAACAAAGACACACCATTAAATGTATCACCATCAAATATGTCACGAGATCTGGACATCTAGAAGTGTGTCACCGACCTCTGGACACCCTCCAGTGTGTCAACCAGATCTGGACATCCACAAGTGTGCCAACCAGTTCTAGACACCCTACAGTGCGTCAACCAGATCTGGACACCCTGAATAACAAAAAAGGCACAATACCGTGACTGGAACAATACACACACAACCCGCACATATAAAAGGGAGGAGCTTACGACGACGTTTCGGCCCGACTTGGACCATTTACAACGTGTCAACCTGATCTGGACATCCACCAGCGTACCACCCACCTCTGGACACCCTCCAGTATGTTCAGTATAGTGACCTCTAAAACAGGGTGACCTCTAAAATAGGCCGCAGGAACGACTTATATACACTGAGCAGCACTGAATCGGATCGAAACCCAAATGATCTACCAGTAAAGTCTTAAATTACATTTCTCATTATTACTGCCTCAGCACATTGCCAATTATTTTATTTAAAATCTTATTTGCAAATATTACTCTTAGGTCCTTTTCTTTATTTGCTGTCTCTGTTTTTAAATTTTATTTCTTATCTTTGTTTTGCACTTAGCTTCATTGAAATATATGTTATTTCTTAGTGTTCTTAGTGCAGTTTACTCAATTTCGTAAGTCACTTTGCAATGGTTAGAAGGCAGAGTGCCGAAAGTGCAGAAGCTGAATTGGTCATGGATGACGAAAAGAGAACCAGTCCTGAGACTGACCCTTGTGGTACGCCACTTGTTACGTCTGTCGATGGAACTAAGACCGACCCTTGTGGTACGTCACTTGTTACGGACTACATGCCTGCCTCAAGTTTACCAGTTTTTAATATAATTACACCTCCATCTTTATATATATATATATATATATATATATATATAAAATCCATCTTTATATATGTTAACAATTTCATCTTCATCTGTGTCTTTACTTATAAAAATAAGCACTTGTCACATCATAAGGATTACAAATATAAATCAATTGATAATGGCCCAGAACGGACCGAAACGGCATGTAAAGTTTGTTTTCTAAGTGCGACTTTGAAGTGAACTGTTCCAGCTACTGCGGGTTGTAAATTGTTCCAGGTACTGAACTGTGGGATGTAAATAGTACCATCTATTGTATTATGGGTTGTAAATTGTTCCATCTACTGTATTATGGGTTGCAAATTGTGAGAAGTATTTTATTCCAGCTACGAAATTGTGGGTTGTAAATTGTTCCAGTTACTATACTGTGGGTACGGTATTTTGGGGGTATCATTTTGTTCCAGCTACGATATTGTGGGTTGTGAATTATTCCACAATACCGTCAATAACTGACGGTATTGTGGTTTTTAATCTCCATTCAAGAAATCCAGAAGATTGGACACACGTGAACAGCTTCGCCGGAATCTTTGTTGAGAGTTTTAAATTAATTAATGACTCTAATATCATATTTTCTGATCTCAAATTTATTTTTACACGAATTCAACAATAAACAAAATTTAACTAATTTGTTTGTAACTCATCGGAAGACTTTTATTTTAAATATTTTTTTATTATTTTATTATTTTTATTACTATTATTATTATTAATGTTAGTATTATTTTAAGGGAGGTAATCAGGAGTGATCCAAGGAAGGGGAGGGTAGTTCCAACTCCCTGGATCAAGAGCCCTTCACCAGAAACAAGGCTCCCCTGTTGAAAGAAACCGTCTCTATTTTTATCAACTTTTTTTCATTGGTTGCATTATTTTTGTTACTTATTTTATTTCGTGTTGGTACTCGTTTTATTGGATGTTTCTGCCTTATTATTATTTCCTGAGCCAACTAGATAATAGCAGATAGTTTTTCAATGGAGATTGAAGCAGATAGTACTCGGCAGATAGTCTTGCAACTGATTTTCAAATCCTATGTTCTTTCCTATGTACTCTCATGTAGTCTCATAACTCATGTACTCATACACTCATGTACTCCCATACACTCATGTACTCTCATGTAGTCCCATACACTCATGTACTCTCATGTACTCCCATACACTCATGTACTCTCATGTACTCCCATACACTCATGTACTCTCATGTACTCCCATACACTCATGTACTCTCATGTACTCTCATGTACTCTCATGTACTCCCATACACTCATGTACTTTCATGTACTCACATACACTCATGTACTCCCATACACTCATGTACTCCCATACACTCATGTACTCTCATGTACTCCCATACATTCATATACTCTCATGTACTTTCATGTACTCCCATTCACTCATGCACTCTCATGCACCCTCAAGAAATTCCAATTTCTCCTATGGTCTCCAGTGTACTCCCATATATTCAAATGCATTCTCCCACGTATTTCCCATGATTTTCCTCGTATTCCCATGATCTCCCATGTGTTCCCATGGTATACTTACCCCTTGATCGCTTCCCATGGGCAACTGAAAGACGAGTGAGAGACTATGGGCAATAGGAGAGAAGGTAGAATAAGAAAATGAGAAAGCGGGGCCAGATGAGGACAGGAGGGCTTAGAAGAGAATAGAGAGAGGATGAAGAAAGGTGCAACAGGATAATGAATAGAATGAGAGAGGGATGAAGTAAGGGAGGTGAGGGGATGCGAAGCACGCAGAGGTTGATGGAGAGGGGAAAGAAGAAAAAGTGGCGAAGAGGATGGGGATGGGGGGAGTAAGGGGATGAAAGAAAGGATGGAAGGGAGTGGAATGGGTGACCTACATAGGAACCCTCCACAGTCATTCCACTAGCGACAGACTCCATTTTATTCTGGAGACAATTATTTTGAAGTAATGACAGGGAACACAAGATTGAACTTTACTCTGCTGTTGTGGTCCACCGTGGTGTCCCACGGTTCACCATGATGTCTCACGGTCCACCAGGGTGTTCCACGGTCCACCAGGGTGTCCCACGGTCCACCAGGATGTTTCACGGTCCACCAGGGTGTCCCACGGTCCACCAGGATGTCTCACGGTCCACCAGGGTGTCCCACGGTCCACCAGGGTGTCCCACTGTCCACCAGGGTGTCCCACTGTCCACCAGGGTGTCCCACGGTCCACCAGGGTGTCCCACGATCCACCAGGGTGTCCCACGGTCCACCAGGGTGTCCCACGGTCCACCAGGGTGTCCCACGGTCCACCAGGTTGTCCCACGGTCCACCAGGGTGTCCCACGGTCCACCAGGGTGTCCCACGGTCCACCAGGGTGTCCCACGGTCCACCAGGGTGTCCCACGGTCCACCAGGGTGTCCCACGGTCCACCAGGGTGTCCCACGGTCCACCAGGGTGTCCCACGGTCCACCAGGGTGTCCCACGGTCCACCAGGGTGTCCCACGGTCCACCAGGGTGTCCCACGGTCCACCAGGGTGTCCCACGGTCCACCAGGGTGTCCCACGGTCCACCAGGGTGTCCCACGGTCCACCAGGGTGTCCCACGGTCCACCAGGGTGTCCCACGGTCCACCAGGGTGTCCCACGGTCCACCAGGGTGTCCCACGGTCCACCAGGGTGTCCCACGGTCCCCAGGGTGTCCCACGGTCCTCCAGGGTGTCCCACGGTCCACCAGGGTGTCCCACGGTCCACCAGGGTGTCCCACGGTCCACCAGGGTGCCCCCGGTCCACAGGTGTCCCACGGTCCCCAGGGTGTCCCACGGTCCACCAGGGTGTCCCACGGTCCACCAGGGTGTCCCACGGTCCACCAGGGTGTCCCACGGTCCACCAGGGTGTCCCACGGTCCACCAGGGTGTCCCACGGTCCACCAGGGTGTCCCACGGTCCAACCAGGGTGTCCCACGGTCCACCAGGGTGTCCCACGGTCCACCAGGGTGTCCCACGGTCCACCAGGGTGTCCCACGGTCCACCAGGGTGTCCCACGGTCCACCAGGGTGTCCCACGGTCCACCAGGGTGTCCCACGGTCCACCAGGTGTCCCACGGTCCACCAGGGTGTCCCACGGTCCACCAGGGTGTCCCACGGTCCACCAGGGTGTCCCACGGTCCACCAGGGTGTCCCACGGTCCACCAGGGTGTCCCACGGTTCACCAGGGTGTCCACGGTCCACCAGGGTGTCCCACGGTCCACCAGGGTGTCCCACGGTCCACCAGGGTGTCCCACGGTCCACCAGGGTGTCCCAAGGTCCACCAGGGTGTCCCACGGCCCACCAGGGTGTCCCACGATCCACCAGGTGGTCCCACGGTTCACCAGGGTGTCCCACGATCCACCAGGGTGTGTCACAGATTCCACCAGGGTGTTCTACGATCCACCAGGGTGTGCAACAGTCCACCATGGTGTGCCACGGTCCACCAGGGTGTGTCACGGTCCACCAGGGTGTACCACGGTCCACCAGGGTGTGCACGGTCCACCAGGGTGTGCCACGGTCCACCAGGGTGTGCCACGGTCCACCAGGGTGTCCCACTGTTCACCTTGCTTGAAACATGAAGGTTCAGTGAGGGAGAGGGAGGGAAGAAAGGAACGGAAAGAATAAATAAAGAAGGAGCTAAGAATGACAGAGGGAATAAAGAGAGGGAAGATAGAGACAGAAGAAAAGGCAGAAGGGAGGGCAGAAAAAGAAGCGAAAAGGGGAGGGCGGAAGGAAGGAAAGAAAATGAAGATAGAAAAGGGAAAATGAGAGAGGGAAAAAAGGGAGAGAGGAAGAAAAGCAGGGAAGGGAGGTAGCGTGCATCCATTAGAATATATAAAGAACGAGGGCTAAGTAGATGTAAGGAAGGAACGGGAGAGAAAGGAATGGGAAAGACAGAAGAGGATGGGAAACGGAAGGGGGGAAATTTGGGGAATAGGGAGGTGAGAATCAGGGAGGGAATGTGAATCTATCACACCCTATCTAAGGTAACACCCTCACCCCCATCTTCCACAGAATGCCAGCCACAACAGTCATGTAACACCTAGTACCTACTTACTAACTAGTAAACAGGGGCAACGAATATGTAGGAACGCACCTAACGTCTCCACCCGCTCTAGGATCAAACCCGGACCCTCCGTTTGTGAGACAAAGGCTCTACCATTGAAACTATTAGAGTGTATGTCCCATAATTAGCGAGACAACGAGAGGCAACTCATATTTTGTGTAATAATGTCGTGTGTGACACGAAGAGCAGCAACACGCAATAAAGTAATATATGAGAGGCACTTTATTACTCGGGGGAGGAAGGGGGAGGAAGGGGAAAGGGAGCGAGGGTCGGAGATATGAGGGAAAAGAACTGGGGGAAAGGATGGGCTGATCACCCGGCCAGGTGAAGGTGACCATAATCAAGAGGTGACTTGTGTTACTCTTTGGCTCTTGTTTCAGCAATTACGCACACACACACACACACACCTGTGGACACTACAAATAGGTTAGTACTTCCTCATTCTCTTCTCTCTCTCTCTCTCTCTCTCTCTCTCTCTCTCTCTCTCTCACTTTCTCGTGCAACTCTTAGGTATCTTAATTGTGGAAACGTTTCGCTAACGAGTGGCTTCCAATACCGTTCTTCTCTGTGTTGGACTGAGAAAGCCACTGGTTGGCGATAAGTTTCCACTCGCTGGCCCAGTGGCTAGCGCGTCGGTCTGGAGTTCTATGACTCTGATCGCGGGTTCTATCCCCGCCCATGGTATGGTTTGTTTGCAGTCGTGTCACTACGATTTAGTGAGTCATATTAACTTCTCTGTTCTCTGAACTGTTTACCTCGTGGCCTGTGGCCTGGTGGGCAACGCTCTCTCTTCACACGCTGAGTGTCCGTGGTTCGATCCCCGGCAAGCGTGGAATCACAGGGCATGTTTCCTTACATCTGTTGTCCCGTTCACCTATCAATCAAGTAGGTACCTGGGTGTTAGTCGACTGGTGTGGGTCGCATCCTGGGGGGACAAGACTGAGGACCCCAATGGAAATAAGACAGACAGTCCCTCAATGACGCACTGCCTTCTTGGGTTAACCTGGCTGGCTAACCCTCCGGGGTTAAAAACTTATCTTAACACCCCCTACGCTCACCTCGTCTTAGAGACGTAGAACTCTAGTGTTCCACCATCTAGTAATAATTATTTCCTTAATGTGTACATGGAAAGGCAAGTACAACAAATTCCTCGAAAATCAACATTTCAAATATACATCTTTTCTAAAATTGCCCTCCTCTAGTTACAGCACATCAAGAGACCCGCACCACACAAATTATTTTCTTGCCTCGTGAAAATAGCATGTGATGTTGACTCTTTTTTTTTTTTTTAAGATAAATTGCAAACACCGGGACACTTTATTGAAAACTTTCTGTCTGTGACCTTTTGGTCATGTGAAGTGACCAGTTATCAGTACCGAAAAGTTTTCATAAAACGTCTCAGTGGTTTTTTTTTCTTGTTTTCTTTTTGGTAAGTAAGACACATGTGTAACAGTTAGGTATCATTATTCCGAAATGTTTCGCCTGCACAGTAGGCTTCTTCAGTCGAATACAAAGGAGGCAGAAGAAGCTGTAAAGATGTAAATACGATGTAATCAGTCTACCACCCGCAGGACGAAGTGTTCCTGCAGTGTCCTTGAACTACTCCTGTGGGAAGTACTCTCACAGGAACTACTGCAGAAAACACTCCCATGGGAACTTCCGCAGGAAGTATCCCCAGGGGAAATACTCCAGCAGGAAGTACTACCACGCGAAATACTCCCCCAGGAAGTGTTCCCACAGGAAACATATTCCTACAGGAAATACTCCAGCAGGAACTTCTTACGCAAATCCCAAGAAACTGGATCTCTTTCGGACTTTTGGGAATCTATATTGAGGAAACGTTCCGTTAGCCATTGGCTTCTTCAGTAACTTGAGACAGGGAACTCTTCTCATATGTTGCAAAAAGCGTCTCATTCTTCAACTTGTCAGCTTTTTAAACTATTTATATCATATAGAGATATATTCCTATAGATATAATTAATGACACAGTGAGTGGGTGTGATTAATCTCCTCCAGGAGCTGAGATTATTACAAGAGCCGCCTCCGCCAAGCACAGAGTCAGATATTAAATTCATTTTTGCTTTCTTCGGACGATTAGGACGCGACTGAGAATTAATCAGGGTAATGATCAGGCTCTGAGAGGGTTAACGAGGGAGGAGGTAGTGGTGGTGGAAGAGGGAGAGGTGGTGGTGGTTTTTGTTGGGTGGTGATGGTAGTGATGGAAGTGGGTGGTGATGGTAGTTGTGGAAGTGGGTGGTGATGGTAGTGATGGAAGTGGGTGGTGATGGTAGTGGTGGAAGTGGGTGGTGATGGTAGTGATGGAAGTGGGTGGTGATGGTAGTGGTGGAAGTGGGTGGTGATGGAAGTGGTGGAAGTGGGTGGTGATGGTAGGGGTGGTAGTGGGTGGTGATGGTAGGGGTGGTAGTGGGTGGTGATGTTGGTGGTGGTGGTAGTGGGTGGTGATGGTAGGGATGGTAGTGGGTGGTGATGTTGGTGGTGGTGGTAGTGGGTGGTGGTGGTGGTAGTGGTGGTGGTAGTGGGTGGTGGTGGTAGTGGTGGTGGTGGTAGCAGCAACAGTGGTGGTGGTGGTGGTAGCGTCAATGAGGCATGAGGTGGTTGTTATTAACTTGAGAGCGCTAATTACCCCATCTGTCTCCACCCTGTCACAAGGCTGTCTCTCTCCCAGACACACACACACACACACACACACTCTCGCACACACGCACACACACACACACACACACACACACACTCACTCTCACATACACACACACTCTCACATACACACTTTCACACACACACACACACACGCACACATCGATTTTTGTGTAACACAGGAGGCTCGATCCTTCGACCTCAAAAACGGAAGTAGAGAGTATCTTGACTATACTATTCCTTCGGTAGCGAACACAATGTGAGCCAGCTGTCAGCTTGAGAGGGTCTGACTGGGTGAAACGTTCCACAGACGAGGTAACTGCACCCAGTCTTGAGAGGTCACACTGCCACAACACCACACAGGTCACCTCTGACCAGTAAATATCGCATACTACAGCTAGTAAGCCATTCCTACCTTGCCTACAGCTGGCTGAGGTGACTTACAGGATTTTGGTTATGTATCTCATATGTCGAATACAGAACGCATAACTCACTGCAAGGAGCTTAACGCATCCGACGCACACAGCAACGCTCAGGGACACATCATTCTTCTCTCAGGCATACCTGTCATCCATTACCAAGTAATTAAAAGCAATGTTTCACATTTAACATAGTTGGGTTATTTGCAGTTATTTTGCCTGGGACCATGTGCTATGTCTGGTTAAGACAGCATTCTATATGTTTAAGTATACCAACAATCATTTTCTGTAGACTCAAACCTTGTAAATGTTCACAATAATTTAAAATAGATAGGATTCTTAGCTTTCAATTGCTGTAAATCAGAATTATTTGTTACTAAAATATTTAGTACGCCACGTATTTATATCTTACGTGACATTGGTATCCTGTTGCTGGCCAGGGAGCAAACAGGTATTCCGTTGCTCGCCAGGGAGCACACAGGTATCCTGTTGCTGGCCAGGGAGCACACAGGTATCCTGTTGCTGGCCAGGGAGCACACAGGTATCCTGTTGCTCGCCAGGGAGCACACAGGTATCCTGTTGCTGGCCAGGGAGCCACAGGTATCCTGGTTGCTGGCCAGGGGGCCACAGGTATCCTGGTGCTGGCCAGGAGCCACAGGTATCCTGTTGCTGGCCAGGGAGCCCACAGGTATCCTGGTGCTGGCCAGGGAGCCCACAGGTATCCTGGTGCTGGCCAGGGAGCACACAGGTATCCTGGTGCTGGCCAGGGAGCACACAGGTATCCTGGTGCTGGCCAGGGAGCACACAGGTATCCTGGTGCTGGCCAGGGAGCACACAGGTATCCTGGTGCTGGCCAGGGAGCCCACAGGTATCCTGGTGCTGGCCAGGAGCACACAGGTATCCTGGTGCTGGCCAGGGAGCACACAGGTATCCTGGTGCTGGCCAGGGAGCACACAGGTATCCTGGTGCTGGCCAGGGAGCACACAGGTATCCTGGTGCTGGCCAGGGAGCACACAGGTATCCTGGTGCTGGCCAGGAGCACAGGTATCTGGTGCTGGCCAGGAGCACACAGGTATCCCTGGTGCTGGCCAGGAGCACACAGGTATCCTGGTGCTGGCCAGGAGCACACAGGTATCCTGGTGCTGGCCAGGAGCACACAGGTATCCTGGTGCTGGCCAGGAGCACACAGGTATCCTGGTGCTGGCCAGGAGCACACAGGTATCCTGGTGCTGGCCAGGGAGCACACAGGTATCCTGGTGCTGGCCAGGAGCACACAGGTATCCTGGTGCTGGCCAGGGAGCACACAGGTATCCTGGTGCTGGCCAGGGAGCACACAGGTATCCTGGTGCTGGCCAGGGAGCACACAGGTATCCTGGTGCTGGCCAGGGAGCACACAGGTATCCTGGTGCTGGCCAGGAGCACACAGGTATCCTGGTGCTGGCCAGGGAGCACACAGGTATCCTGGTGCTGGCCAGGAGCACACAGGTATCCTGGTGCTGGCCAGGGAGCACACAGGTATCCTGGTGCTGGCCAGGGAGCACACAGGTATCCTGGTGCTGGCCAGGGAGCACACAGGTATCCTGGTGCTGGCCAGGGAGCACACAGGTATCCTGGTGCTGGCCAGGGAGCACACAGGTATCCTGGTGCTGGCCAGGGAGCACACAGGTATCTGGTGCTGGCCAGGGCACACAGGTATCCTGGTGCTGGCCAGGGAGCACACAGGTATCCTGGTGCTGGCCAGGGAGCACACACAGTGTGACGGAACTTCCTCCATCATCACCCAAAGTGTGAAGGCTGCCTTGATTGTTTGTTTAACTTAAGGTTTAAGAGTTTTTGGTGAGTCTTCGTCTCTAGTGGTCTTAGTAAGATTACACCTGACCACCACCTGGTACCTTAACCTTCACTCGTCATCTTCACCTGTTACCTTCACTCTTCAATTTCACATGTTACCTTCACTCTTCATCTTCACCTGTTACCTTCACTCTTCATCTTCACCTGTTACCTTCACTCTTCATCTTCACCTGTTACCTTCACTCTTCATCTTCACCTGTTACCTTCACTCTTCATCTTCACCTGTTACCTTCACTCTTCATCTTCACCTGTTACCTTCACTCTTCATCTTCACCTGTTACCTTCACTCTTCATCTTCATCTGTTACCTTCACTCTTCATCTTCACCTGTTACCTTCACTCTTCATCTTCACCTGTTACCTTCACTCTTCATCTTCACCTGTCACCCCTCACATATTCACTTCATGTTTCAGTGCGTTCACCATCACTTAAGTTACAGGTGAATCAAACACACCTTCAACACTTAAGTATCTTCATCCTCGATAAATTGTCGGCACTTAGATACCCAAGAGCTGAACATGTGTCTCAGTAATCATCATGTCGGTGTAAAGATAAACATTTTTTTTTCCCTGTAAAATCTCATTTCGTTGAAACCTAACATTGATAAAAAAAATTGTCGTCTTGAGAGAGGTTGTAAAATGCTCTTTCAAAATTCGGACTCCGATCTCAGTGAGTTAGGACTGGGTAATCTGGCCTCATGTTTCTTTTGTGTTTAAACGGCGACTTTGTTACATCACAGACCTGTGAATGATAACGATTTACAAGAAAATAGACGCAAAAAACATTACTAATATTTGAGGAATCCTAAATCATTAACATGATTTTTTTTGTGTAAAACGCCCGAAATTTCATGTTCATTTCTCCTCAATAAAAAAAATTATAACCGTTAATTACAGTTTTTAATGTGTGATTACATGTGCTAAGAGTTAAATACTGAAAATTTGCTCAAAGACATACAGATTTTCGAATCATAAAAATTAAGATTTCGTTTTTCCATCCTCTGAACACGATCGCTTTTCGGTTGTAAAATATCATTGGTATAAATCTTATCATTTCTTCTACGGGAGATTTTCTAACAGAAAATTCTATTGTTATCGATAACAAACTGAATTTCAACAGTACATGAGGAATCTCTCTATATATTAGAGGAAATGGGATCATTTATTTAAAAAGCACAAACATGAATACATTATGATAATACATCAAAGATTATGAATCTCCTCGAGCTCCCTCGAAGCTAGACGCGAGCCCAGTATGCAGCAAGTATTTTCCCTTCTGGATGGCCACGCTGAAGACCTGGAGCATGAAAGTGGCCGCCCTTGGGTCCCTGGTGATGTCAATGAGTCTGCAACCCAGTTCTTCGAAAAAAAAACGTGTGGCACTCTTCCTACATAATTCCAGGGTCTTCGATCCCACTGGGACAAATTGATGTTGATGACCTATGTCTCTGTACTTGCTGATCTTGTACTCCTTCCTGTGATCTGCAGCACCTCCCTGTTGCCCAACACTGTGACGGATGTAGGTGGTATGATTTGTTTGCAATCGTGTCACTACGAATTCGTGAGTCACGGATGTAGGTGTCAGCCAGTTGTCCATACGCAGGTATAGTACCATGCTTAAAGCTTAATAATTTCCATGGAGAAATGGAGATCTCGTCTGGGCAATTTACGAGGTTGTGAGCATTGTTGGATGCTAGGAATCGAGGCTCTCTCTCGGCTGGGCATCCAGCTGTAGCAAGGTTCATCCTCTTTATGATGTCGTTGACTTGCGTGCCATCCCTTGCTTTTGAAGCAGTTTACGCTATGTAGACCACAATGGTCGGCTTGTGCATCGCCGCAAATGCACGTATATTCCGTGTGTATTGGGGCAGCAAGGCGGAGAGCCACTGCAATACGGAGGGTCTGTGGGTCGAGCTGTGTTCCTAGTGCCGAAATAAGAACTGTTTGGAGGAAGTCCCCAGAATGAGATGCCCTCACAGCTTGGAGATGGGCAGTCTTACTGTTTGATCTTGCAGCTCTAAGTGCGTTGGCATGCATTTTTCCAGCGATAGGGCCATCCCAACTCTATTTTTTGTAGGCCAGTATTGCATTAGGTTTTGGTGCTGGAGCAGCGAGTTTCCCATTCGGTAATGGCACTGGTGTAGCTGGGATTCTGCGTACGTGCTGAGTCACTAAGGTTGTCCAGAAGAATTTGTTTAACTCATCTAATGCTGTGGAGGAGGATAAGAAAGCTGGTAGTGCAATCTGGGAGGATCTACGTATTCCCAGCCCCCCAAGCCTGACTGGAAGTGAGGCTTTCAATGAAAGTCCATCTTTAAAAAAAAGATTCAATTCACTCTCTAGCATGGTCTTTAGGAGTCATATTCCTTGAGTTTTGGACTGCTGAAAGCTGAGGAGCATCTCAAGAAGTAGGTAAGTTTTGGGAGGGACAGACACCTGGTGAGAAGGTAGAAGGCATCATGTGTATCGATGCCTTTCATTCTGCCTTCCATCGTCCTGAGATTTTTTTTTTCAGAACCAGATCAATAGCATAGGACCCAAGAGAAGCACCAAGCAGAGTGCTATTGGCTGGATCGATGGTTCGTGCTCCTTGTAAAACACCACTAATATCCTCAATTATCTGTCGGTTAGTAGAAACTATTTCGCATTTGGTGGAGTTTAAAGCTCAGGTTCTCTCCAATGTCTTTTATTTTTCTGTCTTGTAGGAAAGATTCTGTAGTGCCAGCCAGGGTACCATCTTCCAATAATGAGATACTGAGCTCACTGAACAGTATATCTGTGACTTTGTTGATGACAAGGCAGAAAAGAGGCGAGAGGGTCTCCCTGTTGGGCACCCTCGAACGAGTCAATTTCATGGTCCGCAAACAGTAGTTTACAAGTCCCACTATAACACGATTGTATGAAATGACAGAGGGAAGGAAAATGGCTAGAAACTGCTTGGAGAGCAGAATCCCTTCTGACTAAGTTGAATGCGTTGGCAAAGCCCAAATTGATCAGGGCTTTTTCATCTGACATGTTATTGATGTATACTCAGGCTGCATGGGCAGCTGCTTCACAAGTTTGTTGAACACCAAAACCCAGCTGTGTTGGTTTCAGCACTGCAGCATCCTCTTGACACCACTCTCACTGCAGCCTTGGCAACAAGGCGCCGAACGGTGCTGCCAACTGCAATGGGCCTGAATCCTCCGTCCTCCTTCCGGAGGGGACATAGTGAAGTACCAAAGATGAGTGGCCTAATGGCCCCCGGGACACCGCCAGCCAGGCACACTGGAAAATTTGGAGAGTTCAGACAGTAACCTCTCTGAAACATTCCCGAGTGCTGAACTGAGCATTTGAGCAGTTGTTTTAAATGTTGTGGCCTTAAACAGGTGAAACCCTCTAAATTATGTCTTGTATCTATTCAATAGAAATATATACTTGACTATAAACACACACACACCTACAATTAGGTGAGTACACAATCACACACACTATATATATATATATATATAATGATTAAATAATTTTACATTTTTACAAATATTTTCTCTCTTTACAAATCTCGTTGTGAAATGTTACAAGTGAAACTCTTGAATTCTGTAAGCGCTCTCACTGCTCGGGTCTCTAAGGTCGGAAATTCTTCCAGTAGAGCTAGAGAGATTAGGCCTTCTGCTACTGGTGTGGAATGCTCGTGTTTTGCTGCTGATCCTTGCCAATGGCTCCTTGCAGATGGGTATTAATGAGCAGGTATTTTGCCCGTGCCTGTGTTGAGCTCAGGTATTTAATCATCCGTGGTAATTATTGCTCCTGGTCCCGCACACACAAGCTGTTTTCTAGATTATTCATAATTATTCGATTATTTATGGGGTTTCTTGGCGTTGTAAAGATTTGTATCCTCTCTCTCCTTCTCTCTCTCTCTCTCTCTCTCTCTCTCTCTCTCTCTCTCTCTCTCTCTCCTCTCTTCCTTTTCTTTCTTTTCATGGCCTCCTCTTCCTTTCCCTTCCTTTTTTAAATTTTCCTCTCCCTTCCACTCCCTTAACTTCCTTACCTCGCCTGAACGCCCTCACACCCTGAACGCCCTCACACCCTGAACGCCCTCACACCCTGAACGCCCTCACACCCTGAACGCCCTCACACCCTGAACGCCCTCACACCCTGAACGCCCTCACACCCTGAACGCCCTCACACCCTGAACGCCCTCATACCCTGAACGCCCTCACACCCTGAACGCCCTCACACCCTGAACGCCCTCACACCCTGAACGCCCTCACACCCTGAACGCCCTCACACCCTGAACGCCCTCACACCCTGAACGCCCTCACACCCTCACCAAGTGATAGTAACTTCAGCTCCGCTCAAATGAAACCTTTGAAGTTACAGTAGCTGATGAACTTTCATGAAATACCTGACGATATTCTCATCGACGCACTGAAGTCTCCCCAGCTCAAACTGACGGATTTCAGCGCTATGTATGAAGTGGATCCTGAGTGGGATCCACTGAGAGGGAAAGATACCTTGCTTGTCTCCCCACTAAGTAACTGTCATGCAGGATAAGATAGCAGCACGTTAATGATGAATCCAGATTCAATAAAGAAAAACTATTATCAGTTTACTTTGTTCCGTTAACTATTCCCCCCTCCCACTCTGTCACCCCTCTCCCCCTCCTCCGTCAGTCCCTCTCCCTATCTTCCACCACCTTCGACTCTTTTTAAACCCCTCCCTTCTTCTTCCCCTCATATCTAAATATTGTATCCCCTCTGTCTTCCCTCAACACGACATTTTCCCTTCCCTAGGTTCATTTCTCTTCACCTTTCCTCTTTGAATCCCTCTTCTCCCGTCACTTAACCCCCCCTCCTACCCCAATAACTGTCTCCTCCACACTAAGCTCCTCCCCTCCATTAATACAGCTCATCCCCCATTAATTCAACTAACCATTTTATTCTCGCGTCACCCCGTTTTCCGTTTTCTAACCCAAATCTCTCCCCCCCATCCTCTCTCTCTCTCTCTCTCTCTCTCTCTCTCTCTCTCTCTCTCTCTCTCTCTCTCTCTCTCTCGTTTGGTTAGTCTATCCTCTGTGTGTGTGTGTGTGTGTGTTGTGTGTGTGTGTGTGTGTGTGTGTGTGTGTGTGTGTGTGTGTGTGTGTGTGTGTGTGTGAACTCACCTAATTAAGGTTACATTGTTAAGTTTCAGCTCCTGGCCTCGCCTATCCACAGGGCCAGGAGTTCTGTGTGTGTGTGTGTGTGTGTACTCACCTAGTTTGTTGCAGGGGTCGATTCAAAGCTCCTAGCCCCGCCTCTTCACTGGCCGCTACTGGGTCGCTCTCCCTGCGCCATGAGCTTTATCATACCTCTTCTTAAAGCTATGAATGGATCCTGCCTCCACTACATCACTTCCCAAACTGTTCCACTTCCTGACAACTCTGTGACTGAAGAAATACTTCCTAACATCCCTGTGATTCATCTGAGTCTTCAACTTCCAACCGTGTCCCCTTGTTGCTGTGTCCCATCTCTGGAACATTCTGTCTCTGTCCACCTTGTCAATTCCTCTCAGTATTTTATATGTCCTTATCATGTACTCCCTATCTCTCCTGTCATCCGGTGTCGTCAGTTCGATTTCCCTTAACCTCTCCTTGTAGGACATACCCCTTAGCACCGGGACTAGTCTTGTTGCAAACCTTTGCACTTTCTCTAGTTTCTTTACGTGCTTGGCTAGGTGTGGGTTCCAAACTGGTGCTGCATACTCCAATATGGGCCTAACGTACACAGTGTACAGGGTCCTGAACGATTCCTTATTAAGATGTCGGAGTGTGTGTGTGTGTGTGTCTGTTTGTGCTCGTGCATGTACGTGGAAAGTGCGTGTGTATGTACGTGCACGTGCCTATCACTATGTACGTAACTGTTGCTACAGCAGCTACAAAATATCCATTAATTTAGAGCCGCATATAAATGAACGCAATTTATTTTTAATATTGGAATAAAAACAACGCCGTGAAATAATAATAATAATTAATAAAATCTACGTCCAAAACAAAACAAAAATTTGCTATTAAAATCATAACATCGCCTTTAAAATCTCAGCCGCTGAAAAAAAAAACAGATTGTGGAATCGCCTGTCGGCTTCTGATCCAGGGAATTAGAGCTGCCATCCACTTCATTGGCTCAAAACTCATTATCTTCCATTCCCCAGGCGTTGTATGACGGTCACGGGTTTAGCGCTTAACCATAAATATATAAGATAAATACTTTTCTATAATGTGAAGAACAGAAAGAGAGAGACAAGGTTTAAAGTGCTAAACCAGATATATAATATATATCATTTTGTATATCGTTATCATGTCTCCTTCAGAAGAACTGGAGGAGACATGATAACGATATACAAAAAAACTCAGAGGCCTAGATATCGTAAAGAGGGATATACTGTTTGAGAGGCGGGTAACAGGTACACAGGGGCATAACCGGAAGGTAAAGATACAGCTGCATCACAGAGTTGTCAGGAAGTATTTCTTTAGCCTAGGGGTAGTCAGGAAGTGGTATCAGACCTCGTGGCTAGATTTAGGAATTTGTTTGACAAGGCCCACGAGGATGAAAGGGAATAAACACAGCAAGTCACAAGATACAGGGCCAGGAGCTGAGACTGAACCCTTGCAACCATAAATAGGCGAGTACACGCAACTGTCAGCACAAAATGTTTCCTGCCAACATTTACACATGGCTTACAAACAAGAACAATAATGTAAACATTGCAAATACCGAAGACGTTAACAATTCTCTCCACAACATTATGCCAGACAAGCAAAACAAAAACATTTTTTATAAACAAATCCTTTACAAAAAAAAATGTGTTACGAGAAGAATGAATACTTGCGTAAGTCCTCTAACAACAACAACAGTGAAAACAAAAACAACAAGCTGCTTATACTTTTTTTTTGTTCTTTGAATTTTCTTTTAGTCAAAGTCCATTACCGAAAACAAACGAAAAAAAAAAATTTTTTTAATGCCTGGGGAGATTACCAATGTGAAGAGACATTGATGGTATTCTATTGTCCCTAGCCTTGGTGGCAGTGCAGGGCTTTTGATCCAAGGAATTGAATAGCCAAGAGAAAGGCCCTGATTGCGTCTCAGTCCCCAGGCGATGTTGTCCCCCTTCCCTCAGGCTTTAGCGCTTACCGGTGAATATTGAAAGTATATCCATATCCTTTCTTTCTAATTCTCTCCCACTGTCCCTCCAACCATCCTGCCTTTCCTTTAATCCTAACCCTCCTACCCTTCCTTACACTCTTCCTCTCTTCCCTCCTACATCATTTCTCACTCCTTACTGGATGTTTATCTTTATTTTTTGCACACAACACTACTGTCTCCACTGTCAACACCTACCACCAGCACCACCACCAGCAGCAGCAGCACCACCAGCACCACCACCAGCACCACCACCACCACCAGCACCACCAAACTCCACTTTCTATTCACATCCGGACAAGTGCACATAAAACCAGGTATTCTTTTAGCAAAACATTATTTACAATGGTATGAAGCAGAACAATATCGTTACCAGAGTATTACAGGGGTATTTATTTCTGGGGGAAACCTCTGTATCCACAATGTTTCGCTCATAAGCTTTGTCATCACTTTGCAAATGTCTACTTTGACTATAATACTGACTAATTTTTTTTCTCTTACTGAATCTGCATTAACTAATCTGTTATTATTATGGGCTTAAGAGTATAAAATGCCGACAAAACGCAGAATTAAAACACAAAGGCAAAATAAACGCTTCGTTGAGACGACTATAAACTGGAGACCGAGGTTTTTGAGTCTCTTCGACTCGGAGACTTGGTCTCCTAGGTGAGACTGACCATAATAAAGTGTCCAATCCGACCACTGTGTCTTTATTTATCGTTTTAGTGGTTTAATTTGTGGCTTTTTCAAACAAAGCTTGACCCCATGGGAGAGCTGGGACGGGCGGTATTGTAATCAATCAAGGTTAAGAGAGTGTTGGTATCAAGAGTGGCGAGGGAGGATAGTTTGACCTGTTGCTTGAGTTCCACCACCTGTTGATACTTACTGTTGTGCTCTGAACCATCTGTTGTAGCAAGCCGCTACCTGTTGCCGCTAACTGCTTTGTTTTACATTAACTTCAGCAAGCAGTGTGGACGATGTTCAGTTTTACCAGAAAACGGAAAAAAGATGACTTAAATGATGATGGTGATGGTGATGATGATGGTGATGGTGATGGGATACACAGACGGAAACGAATGTGGTACTGATAGTGAGTGTGTGTGTGTGTGTGTGTTGGGTACACCGATAATACTTCTTCCTACTGACTGATGCACTGGGATTTACTCCAACTTCCCGTTGGCTACCTACGCGACTATTGGACACATAACAAAAACATTGTATACTAACAATAGTTACGTACTGTGGGAAAAAACGTGGATTTTTATTCATGACACGTCAAAAAAATTTTGTGAAGCCTTTTCTGGATTGTATGAAATCGAGGAATGATCACAACTAGGTGAACACACACACACACACACACACACACACACACACACACACACACACACACGAAAACACGCTTAACACACACGCACACTTACCAACTGCCTCTGCTTTAACTTCAAAATAAATCTCATTTTAATCACTCGGCGCAAATGATGGACCAGTTTCGTCAATTCTGAGAAAGTAGTAGTAGTAGTAGTAGTTGTTGTAGTAGTACTGGTGGTAGTGGTGGTGGTCGTGTTGTTGTTGCTGCTGCTGCTGCTGCTGCTGCTCTCCTTTTCACTCGACGCCCTCCATTGATTTGCCTGCTTCACTCTCTCATTACTGCGTCTGCACCAAACAAGAATTATTATTATGTTTCTGTTTTTAACTGTCTCTCACTCTCTCCCTCACACACACACACACACAAAGCCTCAAGATATACCCAGACAGATTGAGAATGACAAGCAAGCAAGCAGCTTCTCCCGGCTCCCAATGACGCACAAACACTCACAACACACCACCTTGTTTGCACACAGACAAAACTAATCAAACACGTGCCAGTACCTGAAACAACACAGTGTTGACAACCCACCGCTGCTGATGCCGCCTCAACACTACGCAAAACGCCACCCTGAAACACTCAGATAATAACACCTCTGGTCCAACAAACACATACCCAGCTAATTTCTTCATATGTACAATGTTTCACCAAAAAGCTCAATACTGGGCGAAACGGGCAAATTCAGAACTTCACTGCATCTGTGTGTTTAACTGTCGTTATCCTAAAATCTCCAACGACAACAGCAATTCTGAATGGATGGATAAGCATCGATAAACATGGATAACAAAAACACAGCTGAAAAAGGCATTTATCAAGACATTTCCCTCATGAGCGAAACGCTATGTTTATAATGCTAGTTTTCAAAACTCATTAACAGTAAACGATACTGAGTTCATGAATAAGACATGTGTATGTATGAATGCTTTCGAATAAGCAGAATTGACAAGGCCTCGAACAGGGGTCTTAGGAGGTAGCAGGCTCAGGGCGGTACCACTGAGCCTGCTACCTGCCAGGACCACGGTTCAAGTCTCCATCCATTCACCCGTTTATCCATAGGCAGTCGTTCATTACGGCTTGAGTTCATGGATATATTTATTTATATCGTCTCTTTATTGGGCTAAAGAAGACTGCCGAGCGGACGAAACGTTTCGGCAATAAAGATATCCTAATGTTTCACGTTTATTGATTAGTTTTAGCTTTATTATGGTTTTCGACGTGTCGAGTATACCGTCTTTCTTTGTTATCGATATACCTTTGTTATCGATATATCCCTCGAACGAGGGATAAAAGATGTATTGAACTCCACCTGTGTTTATTTAGCATACCACAGGATGTATACACAGAGAGTTGTATGTCTCTTAATGTATATATACGGTGAGAGTTTAATTCCATACCTATTTTAGGAATTAAAATTTTCCATTTTTTTCCGGGGGAGAAAAAGTTGGCTTGCAGCCGATAGGCTTGAAACCCTGCCTAAAAGAAAGGGGTAGA
This sequence comes from Cherax destructor, assembly GCA_009830355.1. Taxonomy (NCBI): domain Eukaryota; kingdom Metazoa; phylum Arthropoda; class Malacostraca; order Decapoda; family Parastacidae; genus Cherax; species Cherax destructor. The sequence goes on from WNWK01000135.1 coordinate 204,725, forward strand.
TGAGATGAGAGAGAGAGGGGGTGAGAGAGAGTAGGAGACAGCAGTTAGCTGTGACAAACGATGGTCGGGGATCATAACGAGGCCACTGGGGACAGAACCCGCGCCCCCCAAAAAATTATGCCATTCCATAGGTTTTCTTCCCCTCCACCCAACAAGCCCCCCTTTCCCCTCTCCACAGCAATTACCTTGAAGTTTCGCAGTTACAGCAGTTACCTTAAAGTCTGTATTTACAGAAATCAGTTACCTTAAAGCTCGTTAGTAACAGCAATCAGTTACCTTAAAGCTCGTTAGTAACAGCAATCAGTTACCTTAAAGTCTGGTAATTACAGCAATCAGTTACCTTAACGTTACCTTGTTAGTGCACTTGATTGTCATACAGTTACCTAGTTACAGACGTTACAGCAGTTGCCGTAAAGTTACGTAATCACAGCACTCAGGCAGAGACCGACATATGTCACTGTGTTTCTCAAGTTGGGTATCTACACAGAAAAACAAAACAAAGCAATTTGTAATTGCTGTGTGTACAGTTTGACTTCCAGGTACATATTATACCATGTTTGATATATTACCACCTATAAACGATATATACGTACGTACGAATATATATATATATATATATATATATAATATATATATATATATATATATATATATATTATAGGATGGGGTCCACCTCTGGTGCAAATTGTAGGACCCATAGCCTCTGAAAAGTGGGTAATATATATATATATATATATATATATATATATATATATATATATATATATATATATATATATATATTCCACGTACGTTGCAGTGTTGCACATCGATTGACATGCAGTTAGGTTCTATTTCAATAACACATTTAAAATCCATTGGATGCGTGTATTGGATCACTTACAATATATTGAGAATAATCATATTACAGAGTTATCACATTGCATTCGTTACAATACAATGCTGCAGGTGCAGAATACACCCAGTGCTGTATAATACAGTGCCGTTCAACAATGCAGCTGTAATGGGTAAATCAGAAAGAGCTTATTGCTAATTTTCGCTGGCAAGGAAAAAATGTTCATGAATTTGCAGAGTTGGGAGAATAAAATCCAAATGTTTTTAACTGCCCCCCCCCCCACACACACACCAAAAAAAAAAGGTCACACTTTTTGAGATTCAGAGTTCTGATGTTCAGAATTTTGATGTTCAGAATTTTGTGGTTCAGAATTTTGAGATTCAGAATTTTGAGGTTCATAAATTTGAGGTTCATAAATTTGAGGTTCAGAATTTTGAGGTTCAGAATTTTGAGGTTGAAAATTTTGAGGTTTAGAATTTTGAGGTTCAGAATTTTGAGGTTCATAATTTTGAGGTTCATAATTTTAAGGTTCATAATTTTAAGGTTCATAATTTGAGGTTCATAATTTTGAGGTTCTTAATTCTGAGGTTGTTTAAATAATAGAAGTTCAAACAGTTGAGGTTCATATCCCCCTTCTACATAGGAGGGGAGGGGTAGGGGGGTACTTTGACGCCGCTGGTGAGAGGCTCTTTATTAAAGGAATTGAAAGTACCCTACTCTTCTTTTGAACCTGATTACCTCCCATTCTTTAGGCGTTCTATGACGGGTTAATTCTTCTGTCTCCTCTCCCATTCGATACCTTCCTCTTTATCCTCTTCCCTCCTCCCTTCTTCCTCCTCTCATTTATCGAAAGGTTGTCGACAGATTGCCCTTACTTCTTTCCTTACTTCCCCTCTTCCCTCCATCTTCTATCCTTCCCTCTCCCTATTTGATCTTATCTTCAATACTGAGGAGTCACCAACTCTGTTCTCACCTCCTCGCGTTATTCCCACAAAGAGGCTGCAGAGAGGCTTCTCCGATCTCCTCTTATCTTCTTCCCTCATTTCTTAATAAATGTCACTTAAAGGCTTACTCCTCCTTTCTTCCTTCCATTTTTCTCCTCTTCCTCGTAACGTTAGGTCACGGGAGGTGATGCCTTCCCATGGGTCATCTTGGGTAAGGCTAATGCAATCCTTTACCACGATTTCAAGAGGTTTTTAAATCTGTCTGGAACAAGTTTGAGACAGATTTAAGACAGAATAAAGACAAGCTCAAGACGGATTCAAGATAGAATTTTTGTTAAAAACATATTTAAGACAGGTTAAACACAGATTTAAGACAGGTTCAAACACAGATTTAAGACAGGTTAAACACAGATTTAAGAGAGAGATCTCTTACATCTATCTGAAAGCCTGTCTTAAATGTGAGTTTAACTTGGCTTAAATCTGTGATAAACGTGACTTAAATCTGTGATTAACAGGTTTTAAATCTGTGTTTAACCTGTCTTAAATCTGTGTTTAACCTGTCTTAAATCTGTTTTTAACAAAAATTCTATCTTGAATCCGTCTTGAGCTTGTCTTTATTCTGTCTTGAATCTGTCTTCACACTGTCTTAAATCTGTCTCAAACTTGTTTTGAACTGCCTTAAACCCGTCGTTAACCTGACGATGAAGGATTCATCTGGTCTTTTACCAACTCAGGTCACAAGCGACCACTTCTTTTCTGAAATTACTGCCTTTCTGCATTTTAATCCGAGGAACTGTAGGTAATGCCTGCAGATGGTAGGGAGAGGGAGACAGAGGAATTAACAACATGGACAGGGCTGACGGAGGAAGGACAAGGCTGACGGAGGGAGGACAGGGCTGACGGAGGGAGGACAAGAGTGACGGAGGGAGGACAAGGGTGACGGACAGGGCTGACGGGTGGAGAACAAGTGCTGAAGGAGGGAGGACAAGGGTGACGGAGGGAGGATAAGGGTGACGGAGGGAGGACAAGGCTGACGGAGGGAGGATAAGGCTGACGGAGGGAGGACAAGAGTGACGGAGGGAGGACAAGGGTGACGGAGGGAGGACAAGGGTGAAGGAGGGAGGACAAGGCTCTAAAAGATGGTTTACGAGGGGCTCAAGAGTATTTACTGCTCCACCTCCAACGACTAAATTGGCAGGTGCGCCCCTTCCTTCCTATCCTCCCTTCCCACCCCTCCGTTTATATTCTCCCTTACCAGCACTTCTTTGTTATCCTCCCTTCCCAACCTTCCCTGAGTTGTTACCCTCCCTTCACAGCTCTCCCAGTCTAGTTATCCTCCCGTTTCTTTCAATCCCCTTCCCTATTCTTCCTTCCCAACCCTTTTCCTTCTTTTTTACCCCCATTAATGACCTTCATAATATTACTTGTTAGACCCTCCCCCCTCCACACCAACACACACACCCACACACACACCCACACACACACGCGCGCGCGCGCTGGGCCATGAGCTAAGTATCGACCCCTGCAACCACAATTAGGTGAGTACACACACACACTGGTGCTAAAATGCATCACCATTCTAATCCAACTCATTTCAAACATAGTAAAGTACTTCAAGTGATTATAATAATAATAATAATAATAATAATAATAATAATAATAATAATAATAATAAAAATAATAATTAGTAGTAGTAGTAGTAGTAGTAGTATTTATTATTAATTTCCTCTTAGTATTATTATCATCATTATACATATAGAAAAATCTGAATGCCCCCTAATTTGTATACCTGGTGGAGTATACCTGGAGGAGTATACCTGGAGGAGTATACCTGGAGGAGTATACCTGGTGGAGTATACCTGGTGGAGTATACCTGGAGGGTATTCCGGGGTCAACGCCCCCGCAGAACGGACCATAATCAGGTTTTTCATAAAGGCGCTTGAAGAAAACTGGAGAAAATCTTAAGGATAAAAGGCGGAAGAGTGGAGGGGGCGTGAAGGGGGCGTGGAAAGAGTGTGGAGGGGGCGTGGAGGGGGCGTGGAGGAGGCGTGGGGAGGGCGTGGTGGGAGGAGGCGCGCTAGACACTGAACTCATGAGCATAAATCACAGCTGAGGTGAGAATGCATTCACTTACGGTGCTCCTAAATTTCCTGCCTGGCATTCGCATTTATAAGCAAGAGTTGTACATCAGGTCAGTGCCAGGGCAGTGCCAGGGCAGTCTCAGGACAGTGCCAGGGCAGTCTCAGGGCAGTGCCAGGGCAGTCTCAGGGCAGTGCCAGGGCAGTCTCAGGGTAGTGCCAGGGGAGTCTCAGGACAGTACCAGAGAAGTCTCAGGACAGTGCCAGGGCAGTCTCAGGACATTGCCAGGGCAGTCTCAGGACAATGCCAGGGCAGTCTCAGGACAGTGCCAGGGCAGTCTCAGGACATTGCCAGGGCAGTCTCAGGACAATGCCAGGGCAGTCTCAGGACAGCGCCAGGGCAGTCTCAGGACAGTGCCAGGGCAGTCTTAGGACAGTGCCAGGCCAGTCTCATTGCAGTGCCAGGAAAATCTCAGGACAGTGCCAGGGCAGTCTCAGGACAGTCTCAGGGCAGTGCCAGGGCAGTCTCAGGGCAGTGAAAGGGCAGTGTCATGGTACTTCTACTCCCACGCCTGCACCAGCACACAGCCAACGAATGTAGAGACGAACTCACCGAATTACTCTACAACACTGACGCCCAAACTTTCGGTCAGTCTCTCAGTCACAGTCTACCACACAGTCACATAGTCTACCACACAGTCACACAGTCTCCGACACAGTCACATAGTCTACCACACAGTCACATAGTGTACCACACAGTTACATAGTCTACCACACAGTCTCCGACACAGTCACATAGTCTACCGACACAGTCACATAGTCTACCGCACAGTCACATAGTCTAACACACAGTCACATAGTCTACCACACAGTCAGCTACACAGTCTATCACACAGTTATACAGCCAGACACACACAGCCAACCAAACACACAACCAGATACACACAAACAGCCAGCCAGCCAGTCACACACACACACACACACACACACACACACACACAAACACACATACATAAACACACACACAAACACACACACGAACACACACACGAACACACACACGAACACACACACGAACACACACACAGTCAGCCAGCAAGCCAAACGCACAGCCAGCCACATACACAGTGTATGTAAGGCCTATATTGGAGTATGTAGCACCACTTTGGAACCCACACCTAGCCAAGCATGTAAGGAAACTAGTGAAAGTGCAAAGGTTTGCAACGAGACTATTCCCTGAGCTAAGGGGCATGTCCTACGAGGAGAGGTTAAGGGAAATCGATCTGACGACACGGAGGACAGTAGAGATAGGGGGATATGATAACGACATATAAAATACTGAGAGGAATAGACAAGGTGGACAGAGACAGGATGTTCCAGAGATGGGACACAGCAACAAGGGGTCATAGTTGGAAGTTGAAGACTCAGATGAATCACAGGGATGTTAAGAAGTATTTCTTGGATTACAGAGATGTCAGGAAGTGAAATAGTCTGGGAAGTGAGGTAGTGGAGGCAGGATCCATACACAGCTTTAAGAAGCATTATGATAAAGCTCAAGAAGCAGGAAGAGTGACCTAGTAGCGACCAGTGAAGAGGCGGGGCCAGGAGCTATGACTCGACCCCTGCAACCACAATTAGGTGAGTACAATTAGGCTAGTACACACACACAGCCAGCCAGCCAGCCACACACACATACAGCCAGTCACACACACACAAACAGCCAGCCACACACACATACAGACAGCCAGCCCCCACACACACACACACAGCCAGCCAGCCAGCCAGCCAGCCAGCTTGCCAGTCAGTCACACACACACACATACACAGCAAGCCAGCCAGCCATCCACACACACACACATAGCCAGCCAGCCACACACACACACACACAGCCAGCCAGCCACACACACACACAGCCAGCCACACACGCGCGCACACACACACACAGCCATCCAGCCACACACACACAGCCAGCCAGTCAGCCACACATACATTCACACACAGCCAGCCAGACACACACACACACACAGCCAGCCAGCCAGCCACCACACACACACAGCCAGCCAGCCAGCCAGCCAGCCACACACACAGTCACAGCCAGCCACACACACACACACAGCCAGCCAGTCACACACAGCCAGTCACACACACACACACACAGCCAACCATACACTCACACAGCCAGCCAGCCCCCACACACAGCCAGCCAGCCACACACACACACACACACACACCCACACACAGCCAGCCAGCCAGCCAGCCAGCCACACACAGCCACAAGCAGTCAACAAAGTCGAAGTTTTAATGTATTTATCAGTCGAAGGCGAGGATGGAGGAGAGTTGAAGAATTGAAAACAACTGCGTTGTCAAGTGTGTTACTGACGTCAGGTGAGATAGGAAGGGCTGGAAAAGATGTTGGAATGGGTGGAAAAAAGGTAGGAATGGGTGGGAAGAGGTAGGAATGGGCGGGAAGAGGTAGGAATGGGTAGGAAAGAGGTAGGAATGGGTGGGAAGAGATAGGAATGGGTGGGAAGAGATAGGAATGGGTGAGAAGAGATAGAAATGGGTGGGAAGAAATAAGATTGGTTGGGAAGAGGTAGGAATGGGTGGCAAAGAGGTAGTAACGGATGAGAAGAGGCAGAAATGGTGGGAATGGGCAGGAATGAGCGAATGGATGTGAAAAAGGCAGCAAATAGGGTTAAAGTTATAGGAACGGGATAAAGCCAGGATTGGGAGAGAAAATGTAGAAATTTGAGTAACGAAGGATGGAAATGGACATAAATGAAAGAGATGGAAAAGAAAGGGGCGGGCGATTATAGGAGAGAGAGAATGAGGTAAAGTAGTGGGAAAAGAAAAGGATGATAAACGATTGATGCTAGGCAATTATAGATTAATTTTGAATATGTTATACCGGGCAATTCTACGATGGGGAGGAGGAGAGGGAAGATGAGGGGCAAGAGGAGGAGGAGAAGGAGGAGGAGGAGGAGGAGGAGGAGGAGGAGGAGGAGGAGGAGGAGGAGGAGGAGGAGGAGGAGGAGGAGGAAGAAAACGTGATGAAAGAAGTATTGCAAAGTGATGATAATTGGCACAATATCTCTCACTCACGCTGCCTCCCTAGCTCCCTCCCCAGCTTCCTCCCTAGCTCCCTCCCTACTGCCTCCCTAGCTCCCTCCCTAGCTCCTTACCTAGCTCCCTCCCTAGCTCCCTCCCTAGCTCCCTCCCTACTGCCTCCCTAGCTCCCTCCCTAGCTGCCTCCATAGCTCCCTCCCTAGCTTCCTCCCTAGCTCCCTCCCTAGCTCCCTGCCTAGCTGCCTCCATAGCTCCCCCCCACCTTCCTCCCTAGCTCCATCCCTAGCTGCTTTCCTAGCTTCCTCCCTAGCTGCCTCGGTCGACCTTACCTGAGTAGACAAGATAAAGAGGGTAAGACACACACACACACACACACTACAAATCATGAACTTACTCCTGAATACTAAATCACAACTTGTCCGGTACTAAAGAGGCAGACTTGAAGCTTCGTGACAAAGTGAGGTTTCCAAAATGTCCGGAGGTTGACCACTAAGCTAAAATAAATAATGACAGATGGTCTCACACTGAGAGTTTGCGTTATAAAGTGGTGAGTTACTGCTCTAGAAGGGATGAGGAAGAGGAGGAAGAGGAGGAGGAGGAGTAGGTGGAGGAGGAGGAGAAGGAAGAGGAGGAAGAGGAGGAGGAAGAGGAGGAAGTGGACGAGTAATATAATCATCAATCAACATCTTCGTCAGTATATCACAAGCTAAATTATTGAGTCATGGCTCTCCATTGCTGGAATGACTTCATTTTCTTTATCAGCAGCAGAAGTAGCAGCATCAGTAGCAGCAGCAGTAGCAGTAGTAGCAGCAGCACGGCAGTAACAGCAACAGCCGCAGTACCAGCAACAGCAACACTAGCAAAAGAGCAGCATCAGAAACAGAAGCAGAAACAGCAGCAACAGCAGTAGTAACAGCAATAGCAGCAGCAGCAGCAGCAGCAGCAGAGACAAGCAGCACTAACTGTAACAGTTCCCTCTTTCCCACGCCCCCACACACGGCCGTCCAAAACAGTGAGCAAAAACATTTAAATATTCATAATAAAAACACGTGGTCCTGCCAGCTGCTTTTCAACACATCCGCTCTATAAAAAGCTCCCTTTTTCCCCCAGAGTTAACATTTATATTTCGCGCATAAAAGGGAAATGTTTAGCTCGTGCAGTAAACACAGGCTTATTACGATAAATGTTTACAGGAACGACCACTACTCGAAGTTATTTCCATTCAGGTCTTTTAAGCCATATTTATAGTTACAAATAGTTTCTTACGCAAAGGAAAAATTTCTTAGCCAAAAAGAAATCTTAGCCTTGATATTTATAATCTTAGACACTACACATCACACACACCACACACACACACACACACACACACACACACACACACACACACACGCACACGCACACACTACTCCCCAAGAAGCGACTCACTCGGCATCTCTTACACATTTCCTTAAATAAGAGTGAAAAGCGGACTTAGTTTCCTAAGACCTCATTTCCTGAGTGGAAATTTGGGAGGTGTCGCTTCTCCTCAGGTCCACGAGTTTCTTTGGCTAAGATTTGCAGCACAAGTGAAGCTGAACTAAAGTTTGCAAGAGCCACCGACAACACTTTGACTGATGTCCTGCTCCGGATTCGTCAGTAATTCCTTCGTTATTTCTTCCTTTGCTCTCCAATCGAGATGTGAAGAAGCGTCTGATTGGTGGTGCTAATGGAGGCGAAATTGCAACGAATTTCTTACTGCAACAAGTTGCACTTGGTGAGGGGAAGAAAGTAGAGGGGAGGGGAGTAGCATATGGTGAGGGGGAGGAGGTGAAGTGGATGAGGCGCAGCATCTGGTGAGGAAGGGGAAGTGGATGGAGAGTAGCATCTGGTGAGGGGAGGGGGTATAGCATTTAAGAAGCTGCTATGTTTTTGCCAACTCTTGAAGACTGCCATCAACGTTGAGAGATTGATACCCATGTTAGATAACACAACACACCAACAACACAACACACCAACAACACAACACACCAACAACACAAAACTCTCACAAACACAATGATTTTTTCCCTTTTGTCTTGTTCACTCTGTTCTTTCGCTCAATTGTCTTGCTCCAGTCTTTATGCTCCCTATTCAATAGTCTTCTTCCTGTCTGCTTCTCTGATTCTGCCTTCTGCTTTTCTATCTTCGACTCATACACCTGGATAATACACGAGAGTCCTTACTCTAGGTAGTCAGATTCGGTGTAGATTTCCAAGCCCTCAGCTGCCTTTCCCATGTACTCTCATGCACTCTCATGTACTCTTATGTACTCTCATGAACTACCACGTACTCCCATATACTTTCCTGATCTCCCATGTACTCTCATGATCTCCCATGTACCTCTTTTCCTCTCTTCTCCCCTCATCTTCAGTGTACATAATTCCGTATTTGCAACAAATCATATTGATGATCTACATCAAAATTCCAAATTCTAGTTAGAGAAGAAGAACCCTCTTTGGGTTTTTTTTTTCCGTCATCCATGGTCCTCTGCTACTCTATTTGAAAAATAATTATTATCTTTTCTACATATCTTTTTTTCATAATTCAAAACATTCCATTATTTTCATGTCACGTATATTTTTTTTTTAAATTAATGGTTATTATTATACGGTGTCCAAAACAGACCGAAAGGTTATCCATAAATAGCTGATTTGTTTCAAAATCTATAACACTGTGTTGTTTTTTTCTAAAGCTGATAATGTTTTACCTATAATCACTTGCTCTAGTTTAAATATTTAAAAAGTAAAAATAAAAGTCAGCATTTTCACAACGGCCTATTTTAAAGCTAGCTTAAAATTTGTCAGGAACTTGTCAGTTGTGTTCACAGGGGTATATAGCTCCTGGTCTTGCCTACTGACTATTGATAATTTCTTGTGAAGATTTTTGCCTACTTTTAAAATTGTTTATGGTATTTACGACTGTCACCAGTGCGTGTTAGTTAGTTACCATTTTGTCCTAGGCACATGTCAATTAGACACTAGGCCTGTTGTATATATGTGTGTGTGTATGTGTATATAAGGAAATGTTTCTGCCCCACCGGGAATTGAACCCGGCCCCTCCGTGCGTGAAGCAAGAGCTTTACCCACTAGGCCACCGTGGGCGTGTGTATGTGTGTGTGTGTGTGTGTGTGTGTGTGTGTGTGTGTGTGTGTGTGTGTGTGCGTGTATATGTTTGTTTGTGAGAGCGCCTTCAAGTGCATACACAAGAAAGCGTAAGTGCACCGACTCCAGTACCACTACCTTGGCGACCTTTGACTTAATAAATGATATACGTATATACTATTTTATAATTCACTGAGAATTTTAAGGCAGTTTGAAGTTTAGTGTTTCTGTCTCTGAGTTTGCTGCCTGAGTAAATATACTCTGCAACGAACTTTATCATTGTTCTTTTCAAGAGATCTCTCACTGAGAAACTTTTCTCTATTATTATTCGTGTTTCAAAATATATATATATATATATATATATATATATATATATATATATATATATATTTATATATGTCGTGCCGAATAGGTAAAACTGGTCAATTAGCAATAACTCATTTAGAATTAAGTCCTTTCTAAAAAAAATCTCTTATACGTTTAAAGATATATTTTTTTTCATTTATGTTAATGTAAAAATGAATAATTTTGTACCAGAAGATCCTTAGAAAACTTACCTAACCTTATTATAACAAGTGCAATTTAATTTAGCCTAATCCAACTAAATTAAATATATTTTAGATAAGTTTACAATAATTTAATAATAAACAAACACAATGAAATATATTCTTTTCGTTAGGTTCAGAATGATTTTCGCAAAATTATTGCATACACAAATTTTCGTTTGCCTTATTCGGCAAGAAGAGCCTTGTTATTTAAGCCAAAATCGCCAGTTTTATCGGCACGACATAATTATATATATATATATATATTTGTCTTTCAATATCAGTTCACTAGAATTCCCAAAATTTCGTGATCACTCGCTATCGTGAACATCTGCACAATATTACATTAATGTACGAAACATCAACAGAGTATTTGATTTAAAAAATCAAGTAATGAAATACGTTAAAACCAATTATAAAGACTACCCGAAACTTCCACTAGCAAGAAATACGCGGGACCAACACCGTGGAAATCTTGGAGGTGAGAGAGTGAGAATAATGTGAGGCTGGAGAGAGATCTCCCAGGTGACTCTCACCCAAACAAGAATCCAACCACCTCCTACCCTCCTTCCCCCTAGCCACTACTGCCCCCCTTGCTCATAGCCTTCTCCCTTCCCTTCCTCCCTTCCCTCCGCCTCTTCCTCTACCGCGATTAATATCCCTTCCTCGCCAAATCACCTAAGTAAGTACCGGTAATTATATGTAATTGTAAGAAATGTCCCTCTTACTTGAGTCTCCAAGGAGTGGCCGGGACGTGTTTTCTTGCTGTTTGTGTGTGTGTGTGTGTGTGTGTGTGTGTGTGTGTGTGTGTGTGTGTGTGTGTGTGTGTGTGTGTGTGTGTGTGAGAGAGAGAGAGAACGCTGCAATATACACCAGAGATTTTAGAGTTAATTTTCAACATTAGCTGTAGTACTGTATATCTTATTTATAAAAAATATATATACAGTCCAGTTTTCGTGCTTAAAGACAATATATTCGTAGCTTGGATATTTCTTCTCCATTTTTCATCAAAGTATTGAAAAGCTAAGGCCCATGAGAATCTAAATTCTAACTTCTGAATTATTTATAAAATTCATGTTCAAATTTTCTGCGTCAGTGGCAGTCTGTAAGCCGTGATACACTGCCTTAACTGGGAAAATTCTAATCCCACTCTTCTGTAATGATTTTCTTTTCGAGGATTACAGGTCCTGGATATCCTGTTTTATGTGATAATTCATATTAAGCTCTAAACCCATGTGGTGGAGGCTTGATCCTCCGTCTGCTGAACGCGAGACAGACGCGCTTCTCTGTGTAGAGCTTTATCTATTATATGCCATGATTATTCTTTTATGATAAATTTCTGTGCGCATTAAGTAATTTCTAATGATACATTTTTAACCACTGTAGTTTTGTGTTCAGATGTCTAAATTGCCTAATACTGTATTAGTTAGACTTATGTATGGGATAGCTAGTAAAATCGACAGAAATACAGCAAAGGTAGGAGGAATTACATTGTAATCCTTCTTTTTCACTTTTTGTATGAAGATAATCAAAATATTGAGACATAAATCGGGAAGGTAACAGTGATTGGTATTGGGCACCATTTTGCTCCAGGTGAATGTTAATGACCTGATTAGAAAAAATTAAGTTCTGCATATAACTGTCTGCAGATGAATATAAACCGAAGTGGCTGCAAGGAGGTTGCAGGAATATTTGGAATAGACTTCAGGAACGAGCAACGAAATAATTACTGGATTTATTCCAAGCAAAACCTCAGAGACAGAAACAGTATTATGTAGGATGTACAACTGTGACAAAAGCCCACATATAATGATAAAAAGAATCCTGAAAACAGAATAACCTTTAGTAGTAGAGGTACTTGACATTTCATTTAGAAATACGTAGTGACCTTTTTCAAGTGAGAAAGTTCACTATATGTGAGCTGAACGTTTGTGCCTCTCATAATATAGACTCATTTGTTTTCTTGTGTTTTCTTACCATTATGCACGATGAGAAAAAGCTCCAACAGATAATGATAAAGACCTAGAAACAGCCATTACTCGAAGCTTGTCCCATCAAGTACCCGTAATCACATAACACAAGCATCACCGCTCTGGGAGATGGGATGCTTGTGGTAGAGACTACGCCAAGGCTTCTTTCAAGAAAGTAATTCCACTAGACTTCCCTGTATACCATGTAAGTCTTCATTCTGACAACGTCTTGGTCAATACGGAGCTTTACCAAGACATGATAACACTCAATACGGGGCGAAATGTCATCAGCATAAAGACATGCTATGAACACTTGTGTTTTTACCGGACTTGTCGGCCGCCATTTGCCAGTCATAGCATACTGATATTGTTATAAATGATATAACCTACCGAGAAGCTGTGGAGACGGACTTTTACCACCAAGTTCAGGACACTTTATTGACTTAAAAGGAAACGTTTAGCCACAAGTGGCTTCTTCAGTTATAATAGACTAGGACGGACGAAACTCCAATTGGAAAAACTTCTTTAATAAATGTCCTAAACAATACACAAGTGTCTTTATCCACGTACTGACTCTCCTATATGAGGGCTTGCTGGTTCCTCTGATCTCTGGTCAGTTGCAACGTCTTTGTGCCTCGTCGTCCTTTCAATTACAATTTAACTTTGGATTCCCGAAATTCCTTGCTATGAAATATATTATCTCTGAGTATTTTCTTACGTCGGCATATATAACATCATTTCAACCATACATATGTTCCATACATACATTACAGACAAACATCCATTACATACATACATAAATATGCACAGTATATATCGTATATAATGCACTTTTGATCTAAGTCTACACAAGAGGTTAGATCGACTGTTTATTATGCACTTAGTATAAACATAATCACCATAACACACCTCACCTGTATGGCACAATCACTATAATACAACTCGCCTGTATCGCACAATCACTATAATACACCTCGCCTGTATGGCACAATCACTATGAAACACACAAACACTCGATCAAAACGTCGCACTCCCGAGAAGAGTAAGAAGATAAACTTTGCGGAACGTTTCGCTCTGTATAGAGCTTTACCGACTCATGATAAAACTCTACGCATGGGAGAAAAGTTCTCACAATAAGAGCTTTCTCTGCATTTTTTTTTTTCACACAAACTCTCGTCTTTCTATTCCATCACAATTCTGGAAGATATTTAAACAAAATCATCGGTTTATTAATAAATCTCTGCCATTATACACTCCTGCGTTTACGCAATGATATAATGATATACTCGTACAGTTGTATGATCCTACGCTTATATACTCATACAGATGTGAACACCTCAAAATAGTCACCCAGATACAAACATGATAAAAATCCTAAGTAAATTATACTCATATATATTTATACTAAGAGGATACGTGCACCCAGTCTTGGAATTTACATACGCATACACACACACACACACACACACACACACACACACACACACACATACACACACACACACTCACACATACACACACACACACACACACACACACACACAATCATCAGGGAATACAAACTCACTCTCGATTATAATCAACAATGACAATTTCCAAGCACAACTTCCATTATTTTTCCCCTCCTGTTTAAACAGACCATTGTCGTCACAATGACAGAGCAGACAGTGTGAGGCTCGTCAACCACTCACCTGTCAGCTGTCTATATAACCTGTCACTGTCCTGTCACTGTCAATTCACTACATGGCAGGTGACATGCCCCTTCGCGATTTACAACAATGTATGCATGGGAAGGAAGGGTAAGGGAACTAAGATAAAAAGAGAGTGGGAGGGAGCTAGAGGGAGAGAAGGAAGGAGGGAGCTAGGGGTGAGAAGAAAGGAAGGAGAGAGAGGAAGGAAAGAGTTTTGGTGGGAAACGAAAGGATGGAGGAAAGAGAGAGAGCTGGGAAAAAAAAGAGAAGGGGAAATAGAAGAGAGGGAAGAAGAAAAGAAAAAGAAGGGAGATACTGAGAGAATGTGACCTTCCAAGCGGGTGTCTCCATGCTGAAGGGCTAATCCAAAGAACTGGAGCAACCTTTCCCCTACCTCGGAAGAAACCTGAGTGCCAGCATTCATAGTCAGAGACTATGAATGCAGGCACTCAGAGGTCCTACCTGCTGACACTCAGAGAACCTTCCTCTTCCCATTCCTATCTCCTTCTGCCTTTCTCGTCCCTACCCCTTCTCCCCCAATCTTTTCTCCCTATCATTTCTCTTACCATTCTCTCCTAATTCTTCTATCATCCCTCTATCACATCTAGTCTTTTCTCTCCCTCCTACCCACAGCTGTTCGCTTTATTCTTCCTTTCCCAAAGTTTTACCCTAGAGAAAAAATTTTGAAGAATAAATTAAGCCGAAGCAAACACAAAATATATTTCCAATCATCACAAGAAAACCAGGAGGGCACAGGAGCTAGATGCCAACAGAATGGAATAAAATACACATTCACGGAGATCAAGCTATAGTTGTGACAACCTTTCGTTCTGCATAAAACTTCAACATATCTTCATTAAGACTTAATAAAGTTTTACTCACAACGACACAATGTCATGATCAAAGTTCGTCGGCAAAGGTGACTTTGACTCCTGAAAAAAATATAGTCAAATAAAATTATATATTTTTAGGTAGTTTGGCTTGTTTTCAGAAACTGTCACATCATTAGCAATAAAAGCCAATATTAATTATAATTGTGTGTGTGTGTATAATATATATATATATATATATATATATATATATATATATATATATATATATATATATATATATATATATATATATGTGTGTGTGTGTGTGTGTGTGTGTGTGTGTGTGTGTGTGTGTAAGATAAAACTGAAATTAATAGACGATCGATCATTTTTTAGTGGTTTTAGGCCTATGCGGACCATTGTTGGTGTGAGGTTTAAAATTTCAACAAAGCTGCAATGGAAGCTAATCCAATAAGTTTTTAGGGGTGATTGCATCGTGCATGTTGCAGCCAGAGTGCAACTTATCAATGGTGTTGGTAAAAACTTTCACACGTAAGAAGATAGCAGAGCGGTCCTGAGTGTACCTTATTCTACACTTGAATTTCTAGTTCTAAGGTTACCTGTGTGTCTGGAAGCCAAATAATGGCACATATAAAGCGTATTTTGTCTTCTTTTTGCCTTCCCACTATCACTGAAAGCTCATACTCTTCAAAGTGGATTTTGTATATATCAGGCAATCTTTAACTCTTTGGTTTTATTATTTTTGTTGAAAATTTGTTTTCTGGCTTTGTTAGTTAGCATAATAAACCCCACTGCTTTATTTTGACACACTATCACTGTAATTTCATTAACGTCAACTTCACAACGATTTTCATGCGAGTTCAAGATTTTTCTCAGAAACAGTGTAAAAAAAGAATCACCCAGTGATTTGTTCAATTATAAGGTGAAGGAGCCATTGCTGGAGATTATAGGTCTCAAGGGAATAATTACCTAGATTTATCACAGTTTACAAACTTGAAAGGCACGCTGGTTACATTTCTCAGGAGTAATCACCGAACGAGTCTACCACTTAACAAATGCTCTTATTTATCGTAACGTATATATGTCATGCTTTTCACGCCTAACTCGCCGACTTGGGTCATTCTGAAGCAAGCAAAGCAAAAAAAATCATTATTAATGAGAAACAATTTGCATGCAAAATTTAATAGCACGTTCTATAATGGCCTGTTCAATTTTGCATGTAACATTTAACACTATATACAGGAACTCCATAATAGTGCTGATTGTATTTCACCCATGTTACTAATCACACACTGGTGAGTAAATAAACACACACACACGGAGAGGCGGTGCTAGAAGCTGTGACTCGACCCCTGCAACTACAAATAGGTGAGTACACAAGGTGGACAGGAAAAGACTGTTTCACATATGTAACACAGGAACAAGGGGACACAACTAGAAGTTAAAAATTCACATCAGTCATAGGAATGTTAGGAAATATTTCTTCAGCCTTAGAGTTGCCAGGAAGAGGAGCAATCTGGAGAGTGAAGTAGTGGAGGAAGTATCCATATATAGTTTTAAGAAGAGGTACGATTGGGTTTTTGGAGCCAGCAGAGAGTGGACGTAGTAGCGATCAGAGAAGAAACGGGGCCAGGAGATGTAACTGGATCCCTACAACTACAAAAAGGTGAGCGAGCGCGCACACACATTCTCTCTCTCTCTCTCTCTCTCTCTCTCTCTCTCTCTCTCTCTCTCTAGAGTTAAGAGGTCAATCACGTGTGGATGGTATTCCTACCCCGGGCGTAATTCAGATGTAATTATACTCAGATGGGTAGTTTCTGGCTCCCTCCACAGCAGCAGGGCGGACAGCATCGGCTGCTGTAAACTACAGCTGCAATAGCACGCAACAGTCGCATCCTACAGCTGCTGCTACACCTTGTATCTGTTATAATTTTCGGCTGGTACAAATTTTGGATTCTACAGTTTGCTAACAAAACACAATGTAAATAAAAGTTCCGACTAAAGGAAGATCTGACAAACTGAAACTGACAAACGGAAGACCTGAACAACGGAAGACCTGAACAACGGAAGACCTGAACAACGGAAGACCTGAACAACGGAAGACCTGAACAACGGAAGACCTGAACAACGGTAGACGAGACAAAAACAATGTCAAACGTACGACTCGATACATGGAAAACTCAGCATCCTATAGACCCGACCATCGAAAGATCGTCAAAGAGAAGAAACGACAAACGAAATTCTCCAGACAAACGGAACTCCCGACCAATAGCGCACCACGGCGCTCCTTGCCTTCTCCAGCACTGCATAATGATTTCTTGACATCGGCGAGTCTTAACACTACTGGAGACAACATCCGTGGCTTGTGGCCGAAGACGACATCTGTGTCTCGTGGCTGGAAACGACAACCGTGGCTTGTGGCCGAAGACGACATCTGTGTCTCGTGGCTGGAGACGACATCCGTGGCTTGTGGCCGAAGACGACATCTGTGTCTCGTGGCTGGAGACGACATCTGTGTCTCGTGGCTGGAGACGACATCTGTGTCTCGTGGCTGGAGACATTTGTGGCTCGTGGCTGGAGAAGACATTTGTTGCTCTTGGCTGGAAACGACATTTGTGGCTCATGGCTGGAGACGACATTTGTAGCTCGTGGCTGATTAGTTGAAGTCACCATTGTCATTTTGAAAACGAATGACAGTTTGTGGCCGCCGTCAGATGATTAGTAACTGGCGACTTCTTCCTCCCCTCCAGCTGCTCCTCGTTATATCGACCATTAACGTCAATAAGCCTCAGAACACCGGGAAAACACACTGCCATCCAGACACAAACGAAACTCAACTCGATACGTTTACCTTGAGGGCGTAAACCCACTGGTGCAGATATACCTGTGAACTATTTTGAGAGTTTTTTCTTCCGTCGCAGCCCCGCCTTAGGTCATTACATTCAAAGAATTTTGAGGCGTTTCCAGTAGTTTAAATACTTTATTGGTTCTATGTGGACGGTTTCTCACTATCCTTCCTGTCATTTTTCTGGTATCTGTGGCATTTGCCTTATTGTGTTCTCTGACCCCTAGATCATCTGACGTTATTATGGTATTTCAAAGACTTTTACGTGGTCCTTGGCCTTAGCCGGCTCCCGCTTTCTCTTAAAGTCTTTCTGACAGACCGACACTTGTGTTCGGGTTGGTAATGGCTTCTCTTCGGACTTTGTTCAGGCAGAGGGTGTTCCACCGGGATGCGTTCCTAGCACTACTGTTTTCATTAGCTATTAACGGTCACGCTTCTTTACTTCCTCAGGAAATTTGGTCATCTTTTTAAGTGCATGATTTTGCCACGAATATCCAGCAAGTATCTAACTTTATCCAAAATGCAGTTAACTGTACGCCTCAAAGGGCTACCTCGCGTGGCCCTGATATTCTCCATTTCATCTCCCTGTGTGGTTTCCCCAGTCTAGTCTGCCAAACAGTCAAATTTCTAGGCCTTCCCTTTTACAGCAGAAGTCATGGACATCACGTATTGTATCCCTCAAGGCAACATGGCTCGACACATTGAATTTACTCTAAATTTTGTCACACTTTTCTTGTGGGGCCGACAGGCGTGTTCTTCGAATTCATATGCCCTTAGTTTTCTTTAAACTCCATTATGGGCTACGGTGTCCCGTTGCTAGCGCACTCAGCTCACACAATGATGCCCGTGGTTCGATCCCCAGTACGGGTGAAAACATTAAGACGTGTTTCCTTAATGGACAGGTGCGTCGTAAATATCTCAGAACCTTATGAATCATGCAAGATGCTCCTTCAGCACCTTATGAAGGATGTGGGATGTTTCCTTAAGACACTTGCTGTCCCTGTTCACCTAGCAGCAGATAGGTACCTGGGTGTAAGCCGCCTGATGTGGGCCGCCTGATATGACCTAATTTTCCCGAAATGCTCTGCATAACAGGGGCTTTCTGTATAGCAGTATATCATTGATGTCAGCTAGGCCTCTATACGTTGTACATATACTTGTAGAAATAATAATAATAATAATAATAATAATAATAATAATAATAATAATAATAATAATAATAATAATAATAATAATAATAATAATAATAATAATAATAATAATAATAATAATTATTATTATTATTATTATTATTATTATTATTATTATTATTGTCATCAGGTGTATTCCTCTGCTTCCAAAGCAGTTGTCTCCAAGCTAACAGTCAAATGGGTGTCAGCAGACACCCATTTGACTGTTTTATTTTACAACAGTGCCAGGTTCTCCGTGGTGATGAGGACGAGCTGCATGGAGAGGTGCCTGGTGCCTCTCTCTCTCTCTGCACCACATCCAGTACCACTAACAACCCAACACCTCTTACTTCATTGTCCCCTTTACCAGACAGCTCATCAGATTCATTTTCGATCTATTGTCCAGTGTCAGGGTGTTACCACGTTGCCTCCTCTCCTCTCTCAAAGTCTTAATTTCAGCGCAGATGCGCTCTTTGACGTTTTGATTGAAAGGGATTTATTACATCAACTCTAGCTTTCCCTGCTAACTTGTCTTAGGTTAGGTAAGGTTTGCCAGTTAACAGGACAAGTGTTTCCTGACGCGGGTCTTAGTTATATGTTGACCTGTATCTGGAGCTTTTGGACATCTGACCGAGGCCTTACGCTGGCTTACCGGTCCACCCCTTTAAAAATTAATGGTTCTAATTATAACCTTGGAGTTTGTCTGTTCCTCTGTTGCATTACTCCCCTCATTCTTGAGCATCTCTCACCCTGTTTGGCGCTTTGTGACCTGTGCGGGTCTTGTCACTTATGATAAATTTGTAAATACTGTCTCATGGTTCAGGGGACCCTCCCTCCCGACCCTTCCCCCCGGGGACACCAGCAGCTCTGCTACCCCGCCCCCCTCTCACTCGAAATTTCTCGAAAGGGTCAAATCAGCATCACATTTTATTAACACCATTATTATGTTATTCAAATTTACACATGCTAAATTTAGGAAAATCCAAAATTTTCCACAATATTGATGAGAGACGCTCTTTTCGTTTTATGAGGCAGTAATCCAGTGTTTTGAATCCAATGCTCTTTCTAAGTACCGTATTTCCCTGCATATAAAGTGCACGAGCATATAAAGTGCTCCCAATTTTGGCATATTCTGGGAAAAATTAAATAATGCAGACCTTGATAAATTATACACAAGTTCAACATCTGGGTATCTTTACTGTGTAGACGTTTCGCCAGCCTCTGGTTGGTGAAACGTCTACATAAGTAAAGATACCCAGATGTTGTACATGTGTATAATTTATCATCTTGTTGGTATTGAATGCCTTTGATATTCAAAGCAGAACTTGTTTCAAGACGATGGCGAGTCAGTAGCCGGTAGCTTATGCGCAGAGTGTGACTACAAGAGGGGGGACGCTGCGCAGCCTGTTGTCTGCTTCGCCGTCACCAAAACAAACATGACTACCTGTTTGCAGGAGGCTAATTTACAATTACTTATATCTGTTGAAATTGCCTTGCTTATTACGTACCCATATGCAAATTAAAATTGATAATAGATAATCTGATAGTGGCTTTCTTTGTACCAGTTAAATTATGAAATGTAAACACATTGTAGTATTTGCAAAAAAATAAACTTTGTTTTTTGTTTTGTTTTGAAGGTCTATCCACGCTCCTGACCTTGAGCGTATAAGGCGCAGGGTGGTTGTCACAGACTTTAAGGAGGGGGGGGGAAGTACCCCTTATTTTCTGAAAAATGCGTTTTTTTTCTAATCTAACAAATAAAGATACTGTTTTTACAAGATTTCGTTCATTTATTTTTCGTCATCAATATATGAATCTTCTGTGAACAGTAGGCCAATTTTCTGCTCACGGCATTGCTGACATGACAAACGAAGAGAGGAGATATGATCACAACCTGCAAGATACTTGGAAACATCGAGAAGGCCGTCAGGGAGTGTGTGTGTGTGTGTGTGTATGTATGTGTGTGTGTGTGTGTGTGTGTGTGTGTGTGTATGTGTGTGTGTGTGTGCGTGTGTGTGTGTGTGTGTGTGTGTGTATGTGTGTTCGATATGAATTTGACTACTGAGTCAGGTCGCTATCCCGCTGCTGGGCTCGGCAAACAAGGGAGGAGATGTTGTGGTACGAAGGGTCTTTCGAAATGGATTGTCTTCACATTACTGGCAAGATAGGTATTGAATGAATGATTGTGAATGCGTTTCCTTCTAGGGTTACCCTACTTCTATGGGAGAATGACAGTGCGTTAGAAGATAAAAGTGATAATAACAATAATAATAATAATAATAAGTGTTGTGGTACATCACGGACAGAGGGAATAATATAAGAGGAAGAACATTTGGGATAATAAAACATAGATGGATCACTGGGTGGTGTTTGGGGGCAGTGAGAGGCTGGGAACCCCAGATGCTGATGACAGCCGGGGAAAACGACCTGTCGCCGTGACGCCTTGCCTGACCACTCACACTGCCAAGAACCTATTCCAGTGCCTGGAAAGGAGGCACATTATCTCTCTCTCTCTCTCGTCAGTGCACACTCATTTCAAGGCTACGAGGTGGAGTAACCCCCTCAACAGTGTCACTTGCACTTGCAACTTTCCACCTGGAAAGTATCCAGGACAAAGGAAGTGACTGCCAGAACCCTCACATAATTCAACACGCAAAATCATCAATTTGCAAATTGCTAAAATTTTCGTAATTGTCATACAGCTGCCTTGGGATTTGATCCAAGGAAGGAGAACGTAACTCCAGTTCCTTGGAACATGACCCTTTCAGCAACAACAGCGTAGATAAGTACTTATTAACATAAATGCTCTTGATCCAAGAAACAGAGGCTACCTTTCAGCCACTGATTTTATCCTAATTAATTTAAATTCCCCAGTCGCTGTATGGCCCCTACAGATTTAGAGCTTCCCTTATGAGGAAAGTAATAATACTTGGATCACGTGAATACATTAATTCAAGAGAACTTTTCGCCCACTCAGTGTGCTTTATCATCGACTTAAGAAACGTTATGGGTAAATAAGGTATCCACTGTGTGGGAGTGACGTTCTGGATAATAAAGTTATCCATTGCTGGCTCTCACTCCATCCCCTCACACACACACACACACACACACACACACACACACACACACATACACACACACTCGACCCCTGCAACCACAACTAGGTGAGTACAACTAGGTGAGTACACGCGCACACACACACACACACACGCACACACACACACTCTATTCAGAATCTCTGTTCTCCCAATATTAAAATAAATATAACCTCCCTACTCATCCTAGTTAATTTAACGCTAAAACATTTCAGTAAATATGTTCTTGTTGTGACTGTAACGAATACTAATGGAATGACCAACACAAATTTAATTAAATATTTAACAATATATTTTCCATTGATTGAAATTCATATATATATATATATATATATATATATATATATATATATATATATATACATATATATATACATATATATATATATATATATATATATATATACATATATATATACATATATATATATATATATATATACATATATATATACATATATATATATATATATATATATATATATACATATATATATATATATATATATATATATATATATATATATATATATATACATATATATATATATATATATATATATAATATATATATATATATAAAATATATATATATATATATATATATATATACATATATATATATATATATATATATATATATATATAATATATATATATATATATATATATATATATATACTATATATATATATATATATATATATATATATATATATATATATATATATATATATATATATATATATATATATATATATATATATATATATATATATATATATATATATATATATATATATATATATATTCTTTCAACAAGTCGGCTGTATCCCACAAAAGTTTCTCTTTTTAACTTTAGTAATGTATACAAGAGAAGGGGTTACTAGCCTCTTGCTCCCGGCGTTTTAGTCGCCTCTTACGACACACATGGCTTACGGAGGAAGAATTCTGTTCCACTTCCCCATGGAGATAAGAGGAAATAAACAAGAACAAGAACTAGTAATAAAATAGAAGAAAACCCAGAGGGGTGTACTCAAATAGTTGTGGTTGCAGGGGTCGATTCACAGCTCCTGGCCCCGCCTCTTCACTGTGTATATATATGCTTGTACATGCAAGTGTAGTGTGACCTGAGTGTAAATAGAAGTAGCAAGATGTACCTGAAATCTTGCAACAATCCCACCATCATGTAAAACAATTACAGGCTTTTGTTTTACACTCACTTGGTAGGACGGTAGTACCTCCCTGGGCGGCTGTTGTCTACCAACCTACTACCAACACACACACACACACACACACACACACACACATACACACACACACACACACACACACACACACACACACACACACACACACACACACACACACACTATTTCTCCCAGTCCATAGCAGGATTAGAATCTGCTCATTCTGTATCAAAATACACAGTACTTTCGCCACTCAGCCAAATCTGGCGAAAGTATTGTATACTTTGATATAGTGTGTGTGCGGGTTCGAATCCTGCTGTAGACCGAGAGATAATGTTTGGTAAAATTTTCCCCTTTCTCGAATTGTTATGCATGTATACATACATACCCACTTGCACGATATCCTATTCATGTACAAACGTTCATGTGCACATAATGTGCACTCAACCACTCATGTACACACGTTATGTGCACATACTAAATTAGTAAATCTCACAGTATTCGCACCTATGCACTTAAATCCACAAGGCTTTCAGCGTACAAACTATACCACGGATGGGGTTAGAACCCGCGTCTTTCAGCGTACGTATTCAAGCAAGCGAGTTGGATAAATTCTCGGCGTACACACACACGCGCAAGGCAACTAATATAAGCACGTAATGCAGCTAACGCAAGCACGCGAGGCAACTAACGCACGCACGCGAAGCAACTAACGCACGCACGCGTGCTAAAGGAAAAACATTGGTACGCTCTCAGCGTACAAACAAAAATTTTACAGCTGGAGCTCAGCTTTAAGTCGCGACTCTGCATACACGAGGAAAAATGTGCTCTCATACCCAGCAATTGGTGAGGAAGAGGAGGAAGAGGGGGAGGAAAAAGAGAAGTGGAAGATGAACAAGAGGAGGAAGAGGAAGGGGGAAAAAAAGAAGGAGAAAGAGGAGACTGAAAAGGCGGATCAGGCTAGGTTAGGTAAGGATCAGAACAGGAAGAGAGAGAAAGATAGGAGAAGCCAAGAAAATACCAGAAAGGGAAATAAGTACGAAAATCAGAAGATGGAAAGGAGAAATAGCTGGATGTTGAGGAAGAGGATTAGAATGAGCAGGATGAGGATTGTACGGTGGTTGCCGAAGAGGAGGAAGAGGAAGAGGAGGAAGAGGAGGAGGCAGAGCAGGCAGCCCCACCCCCCGGTGAGTTCACTTAAGCCCACGCTGATGACTTGACGACTCTGTTAGCTGGCAGAGTTGAACCCTCGTACTCTCACAGTCTTCTACAAACATTTAACTTTCTGATGCTTTTGCCTACCAGTGGCGACCGATGCTCTCCTGTGTGTACGTACGCGCGCGCGCGTACGTACACACACACACAGGCCACAGCTATGAATCGACCCCTGTATCCACAAATAGGTGATTACAGGAGACAGGAAGCAAGAGGAGGAACTGCTAGTAAGAGGACGAACCTGCAGACACAACTAGGTGAGTATTACTAGGCGAGTACTACTAGGCGAGTACACCTAGATGAGTACAACTAGATAAGCATAACTTGGCTACCAGCTTGGGCCAGTAGGCCTGCTGCGGTGCTGTTTCCTTCTCGAGCGGATGTGACTTGGACCTGCCTAGAATGGGCCTGTAGGCCTGCTGCAGTGCTCCTCCTTTCTTATGTTCTCACAACTACAACTTGTATAGTACAACTATGTGAATATACGCCCACCAATTATTTATTTTACATCGCCCAGCTTTTCTCTCTTGTCCCTTCCTATCTCCTGTCCTCCACTTGGTCCTCTCTCCATCTTCTTTGTCCTCTCTTGTCTATATTTTCCCTCTTTTTCCTCTCGTACCACTTTCCCTTACATATTTTCTTTAAAGGTATTAATCCGCAGGGATTTCCTGCCATCTTTTTGGAGTTCACTTTGGAATGTGTTTAAGACGGAAGCACACAGAGGAATGATCGTGTCTGAGGCAAAAGTAACTATGTCTAAAATGAAAGAAAGTGCAAATAGGTTCCATAAAAATTGGATGCAAATGTCACACTGACACAGAAGTGTCATACAAAAACACACGTTCCAGAAATAGCTTTCTTTTAAAAACAACGTTTCACTCTGTGTAGAACATTACGAAACTCCGCACACACAGAGAAACGTCGCTCTAGTCAAAGCTGGTCCTGCAGACGTGTTTTTAGCCTTCAATGGAACCGTAAAAATTGTAGTTTGTGATAAAATGTTCTACTGTAAATTAAAAAAAAAAAAACACGACTTTGCAAAATGTTAATGGAGCAAACAAAGGTAAGAAATGCCCAAGGAAGAGAAGATAAACTTACAGTTCTAGAGTGAAACTTGCTCACTAAACTGCATTTGAAGGGGGAAAATTGAGCAAAAGGTTAATTTTTTTTATATGAAATAAAAAAAAGGGTGATATATCGCAATATTTTTTTTTTTAGTTTTTAAGTATATTTTGGATGATATTATAATGGAGAGAATATTGCGAGTGGAAAGAATTACAGACTGAGTCAACAGTGGATTAATAATTTAATACTAGAACCTTTAACACTATAACTTTTAACACTAGAACCTTTAATACTAGAACCTTTAATACTGGAACCTTTAATATTAGAACCTTTAATACTAGAACCTTTAATACTAGAACCTTTAATACTAGAACCTTTAATACTAGAACCTTTAATGCTAGAACCTTTAATGCTAGAACCTTTAACGCTAGAACTTTTAACACTAGAACCTTTAACACTAGAACCTTTAATACTAGAACATTTAATATTAGAACCTTTAATACTAGAATCTTAAAAATTCTAGCACACGTAAATGACCTGCTACTGGAGATAGAATCACACACACACACACGCACACACACACACACACATGCACATACACACACACACACACACACACACACACACACACACACACATACACACACACTTCCGCAGCTCCGTGTGTACGCTCTTGATAAATTAACTGTTGACAAAGTTGAGGACGCCTGATAAGTTGGCAGCCTCGCACTTCAAAGGAAAGAAAATTCACTTTATAATGCGCTTGAACACGAGTGAAAATTTTCAGGCCCAGCATTTTAAATCTTCTAATTCCTTCATATGAACGGAGAGAGAGAGAGAGAGAGAGAGAGAGAGAGAGAGAGAGAGAGAGAGAGAGAGAGAGAGAGAGAGAGAGAGAGAGAGAGAGACAGAGAGACAGAGAGACAGAGAGAGAGAGAGAGAGAGAGAGACAGACAGACAGACACAGACAGAGAGAGAGACAGACAGAGACAGAGAGAGAGACGAGAAGAGAGAGAGAGAGAGAGAGAGAGAGAGAGAGAGAGAGAGAACAGTGAGAGAAAGAGAGAGATTTCAAATGAGTTGTTGTAGGTAACAACTCTTAGCTTGTAAATAAAGTTAGGACCCTTAACCTAACCTTGTAAAGTCCTGTGTAGAGAGAGAGAGAGAGAGAGAGAGAGAGAGAGAGAGAGAGAGAGAGAGAGAGAGAGAGAGAGAGAGAGAGAAATATCCCAATGAAGAGAACCATCATAAAAGTCAGTATTCACTCATAGCTTCAGCAAAAAAGAAAAAAAAGAAACTGCTGGTCGTGAACCAGGTGGATAAAAGGGACGTTAATCAGTACTGAATATCATTACCAAATTCTGATTCGCAAAACTCCAGACCAGCGCGTAAGCCACTGGGCCAGCTAGCTTTGAGGGGACTTGAGCTAGAGTTCGTCACTGCCACGCTGGCCGGACATTCATCTGTAAAAACTTGCTTTTGTGGTCACAGTGGTGGCCCATGCTAACCTCCCTCCGGTGTATAAATATACCTAGTTGGATGAATTTTATTGTAGCCAGCTGGCCCAGTGGCTTACCCACTGGCCTGGAGTTTTGAGACTCCCTCGCCGTGAGTTCGAACACCCCCCTTCCCGTACCGTGGATTGTTTCCAATCGTGTTATTACGATTTCGTGAGTTATTTCCAAATCTGATTTAATTCGTTATGTCTTGGAGAATGAACTTTTTACTGAACTTTCCTTCTCTGTGTGAGTGAACTTTATACTGAACTTTCCTTCTCCGTGTGAATGTACTTTATTTTTTTCATTCGTTGAAGAAAATGTGTATATCTTTAGTCGCCAATTTTATGTGTGAAAACCCAGCAAAAATAACGTTCCCACCGTAAACAATCCAGTGCCAACCCAGCCCAGCCCAGCCACTTGATCTGTACTCACTGGAGCGCAGGCGAGAGAGATACATCATAATCATCCGGAAAATCCTAGAGGAGCGTCATTGGTACACTAAGAGAAAACACAATAAGTGTCCGGGGCCCAAGATTGTTCAACAGCCTCCCACCAGGCATAAGGGGAATTACCAATAGACCCCTGCCTGTCTTCAAGATGGAACTGGACAGATACCTAAAGTCAGTACCCGATCAACAGGACTGTGGTTCGTACGTTGGACTACGTGCGGCCAGTAGTAACAGCCTGGTTGATGAGGCCCTGTTCCACCGGGAGACCTGGGATGCTGGGGCGTTGACCCCCGGAATACCCTCCAGCTAGACTCCAGGTAACCAACCCAATTTTGACCGATTGAAAACCCGTATCGGCTAGCCCAAAACCCAGTCTCTCCCCAACATAAAAAGAATTCCACTAAAACCCCACTTCAACCCACTTAAAACCCTCTCCGATCCACTGCTAGCCTAGCCCACTTCTACAGAGGTGCATTGATTAATATCTAAATGCATCCAGTCCTATTCAGTTTTTTTTTTGAGCCCCACTTCTCACACTCTTCGCAAATGACCCTCTCAAAGCCCTCGCCTCTGATTGGTTGGCTCGGATGAAGGAAAATCACGTCAATGGCTGAACTCAGAGCGAATGGAATGGCTAGAAAGACGATTGACTGGGTGCGCGATTGACTGAATGGATAACCAACGCGAGAGAATGGAATACATACGCGAATGACTTGCTTGAAATACGAGTGAATACCTGAAGCACATTACTGGGGAGGGGTTTATTTACTAGAGTTGGACGAAGGAGATGAATGCATGAATTAATGACCCAATAACAACATTCTTCCCACAAGGAATGACTGACTACCTGCTTGACTGCATGACAGACTGACCATGATTGACTAACCCTACAATTGACTTACTAAAATATTTATATATTACGGATAAAAGCTCTACTCAGGCCTATGATTTATGAGTAGTACCATATTAATGATACACAAAAGTGACAATTAGATTAATAGGACATTTGCAACACTTTGGAATCGTTTTTTCAGGACTCGTTTCACCAACAGATGACTTTACGAATCCAATAAAGAGAAAAAAAAGGTGGAAGACGTTTGTAGATAATTTGAGGTGTTCAGTCTCTCAACGTTGACAAAACTCTATTGGATTGCCAAAGCCACTGGTTGTCGTGATGTCTCCAGAATAAAGATCTCCAGGTGTTGCTAATGTGTCTTATTCACCTGTACGAGGCAAAAATCATTAAGAAGAAAATTAGTAATTTTCACAAATATTGTAGTTGGAAGAAGTCACAAGTAACCCACACTTTAGACGACATTTCGATCTGTCCTGGATCATTTTTTTTTTGTGTGTGTGAACTGTTCCAGCTACGTTATCGTGACTTGTATTAATCGTAGTATAATGCCACTCATAAAATCCACGTTTTTAAAGTAGAGAAGAAAAATAGTGAATATTAAAAGCCTTACACTGAGATATAAGGAACTGCATTCATCAATGTATAGATTATATGAGCATCAGCACGAATGATGGTGGCTGAGTTTCGTATTTTGGGTAACGGTGCCTTGGTGGGAGACGGCGCTTCAGGAAGATAAGAACGAAGCTCGAAGCATAAGGGAAGGCGCATGTGTTTCTGCCCTGCCAGCTGTCCAGGAAACAAGTAGATATTAGTAACTACGTCTAAGAATTTTGACACACGAATACACGCAAATCGCTGCTTGTAGCTGTAAACTGACAAGTGGTGGGAAATGACACACTTATAAAAAAGACCTTTTCACAATTATAACGTTTCACCTACAAGAGGCTTTACTGGGTGAAACGTGATATCTTACTTTCAATTGAGTTACAGAAATTAGCTCATCCGAACGAGGAAAAGACAAACACTGCAGAACAAGTTTACTCTGAGACAATGTTCCTGTGTACGTATGGTAAAATGTACCGAGAAGAATGTTTATAAGACACAATATGATGTTGATGACATTTTATCGAGAAGACGTTTCGTTCAAAAGTAATTTTACAGTTCTTTTAATTGATAACGTCCCTGGTGGACGAAACATCAACTCAATAAAATGACAAAAAAAACTTGCATATCGTGTCTTATCAACAGACACCATTCATGTATGTGTAGAGCTTCATAATTCACGCCTCGAAATGACTTGATAAAGCTCTACACAGAGAGAAACTGTGTCAATAAAAGTTTATTCTGCACTTTGTGTCCTTTCTTCACTACCGACGGAACTACGACACTTGGATTAAGGTGCTGGTAGCGAGTGTAAGACAAGCGCTTAATCTGTACTTCATTAGACAAGGAAGTTAACTTCAGTGTTTGGCGACCACAAATTTGCTACGTACGGAAAAGATGACCCTTTCTTTAATAATTTAGAATATTTATTTGCTCGTAACGATGAGTATTGGAGTGTGTGTAGTGAGTGAGAGAGAGAGAGAGAGCGTCGAGTCATGCACGCATTTTCCAGAATGGAGCACTGTCCTCCCTCGCTCGTATGTCAGTTCCTATCGAGACCAACTTTACTCTCAACGCCATCGTACGCATGATTACCCGATACATACGCCAGCGTGGACGAGTGTGTGTCTCTTTCTCTACGCACCACCGCCACCGACACATACGCCAGCGGGGCCGCCAGGCAGACGAGAGCTTCCTGCGATCGCGCAAAAATGCCACATTAAAAAGTTAGCTGTAACGGAATTTCTCCCGTGATTGCATTAGCGCCACAATTTTGCAAATAGTTTTATTAACTTGCAGGAGGCGGAGTGTTCTCTGAGCCAGGGGGAGGGAGAGAGGGAGGGGAAGACGAGGGGAAGGGGGAGAAGCGAGAGAAAGGGAAAAGACAAGAGGGAGGAAGAGAGGAGTACTGGGAGAGGGGACAGAAGGAAAGAGAAGAGATAGCTGAGAAGGAACGAAGGAGAGGGAGGGGAAGATGGAAATAGGAAATGGATGGGAAGATTGAAGGAGAGACAAAGAGACGACGGGGAGGAAGAGAGTAGGACAGAGAGGGGACAGAAGGAAAGAAGGGAGAGAGAGATGAGGAGAAGGAACGAAGGAGAAAGAAGAGAGAATGGAAATGTGAAATGGATGGAAGATTGAAGGAGATACAGAGAGGAGAGGGGATAGAATATATGGGAATATATGGATGGAATATACGGAATATATGGCAAAGGACGATTAAGTCCACTGAGAGTAACCATCTAATTCTATCTAGTGTAAGAACCATCAGCTATTATACTCGTAGATCATTATATTAATGACATACAATTCATCAGCTATTTTCTAGATGATAAATTAGACTTGGGAGTTTTACTGAGGAAACGTTTCGCCCCACAAAGAAGAATGGTGAACATCAGGAGGAGTTTGAGGTAATCAGTCCCTTAGCCTGGAGTCGATGTAATCTTATATACTTATATACTGTAGACGGGTGAGGTGAAGCAGTAGTAGGCGATGTCACAGTGGACAAATCCACGTATGGAAGTAGGTCATCCCTATATATGGTTAGGCAAGTGAAGAATTCCCTGTATTCCCCGTATTCTTTTCAAGACTGATGGACAGATTACATCGACTCCAGGCTGAGGGACTGATTACCTCAAACTCATTCTGAACGTCACCATTCTTCTTTGTATAGGACTGATGAAGCCACTGTGGGGCGAAACGTTTCCTCAATGAGCAAGTGTTGCACATGTGTCTAATTTATCAATTTGTCGGTTCTCTGAACCATTTATCTACAGTATTTTCTAGATGTTTGAGGAAAGTATAGCAAAGCATTAGGCTCTCTGCCCATCCTCCTCTCCCTCCATCCAATGCCGGCATAAACAAGAAAAACACACCACGCCATATTGACAAAAATGACATGGAATTAATATAAGAGATAAACACAGATGGAAGACATAGTCTACATACTGCCTCTACGTTTTGCTCTGTGCAAACCACAACTAAGGACTTACTGAATCTTATTCCAATTTTTTTAAAAAGGTGAACCGGTAAGCCAGTGGAAGGCCTCCGTCAGATCACTGTGGGTCATCAAATAACTAAGACCCGCGTCAGGAAACATTTGTCGTGTTTCCAAACATAACCTAACCTAACCTTACGTAACCACAACTACTAGTTTTAATCCACTGCCACCGACAGAGTAGTGTGTATCAGTGGACGACTTTTAGTTAACACTAACTCCACCTCAGGTGGACGCAGTCATGTGGGTAAGTCTGGTCATTTCTTGGTCTCTTAATTGTTCAAGCTTTTATTAGGGTCATTAAAGATATTTATTACCTTTTTGTTAAAACTCTCTCCTTTAATTTCGTCGTACACAATAACGTTGTTTTCCTGGCTGTATATTACACCTAGTTTCTTTTTTATTCTAATTGTCATAAATGTTCGACATATACTGAGTATTTTATAGTGATTTAAAATTTCAATAAGTTCCAAGGTCACTTTTTCCTAACGAGTTTTGCTGAAAATAGAATTTCCAGCTAAAGTTTTTTTTTTCTACTTTCAAATGGATGTTCATATAAAAGCAAGAATCACTCAGAGCGATAATATCCGGACACACTGTAGTGCGTATGCGGATAATTCGTCCCCGTTTTAGAACGTACCAGGAACACTAGTGTTAAATAACCATTGCATGCAGCTGGTCTTGTCTGCCACCTGCTCTATTTAGTCTAAGTTCCTGGTCACACTAGTTACCTGGCTAGAAGTGAGAGCCTAATCCCTTTCTCCTCCTGCTCCTTCTCCTTCTCCTCTCTCCCCATCCACTGTCATCTTCTTTCTCTCCTCATTTATTATATTACATCATTTATTTCAAATCCTTTTTACTTCAACAAAAAATATATTTCTGTTGAAGTTGTTTCAAATTTGTACAAAATCTAGATCGGTTTTGAGAGGAAATTTAAGCCGACTTTTCGATCTATCTTAAAGTTCCAGGATTGACCGAAATGTCCTTTACAGTTTCATCTGCATACTGTGGGTCGTGTGAGAGTCTCCTATGGTACTGTGTCCGTTATTACTTCTCATCTAAGCAGTTAACTCCGATCTTATGGCTAATCTCTGCTTAAAATACTAATCTGACTGCCCCTGTTGAATGTGTAATTACCTGATCGTTGCACTCATTAAAGAGTGCGTGGCCCTGTTGCTCTCTTGCAACCCGGACCTAAATAATGTGATTAAAGTAACTTCACTATCAATCGGCCATCAACAACGCAACTGAGCCCATAACCAATAATCCATCAGTAACTCAAATTATTATTCTGAGAATTATTCAGCACCTACTCATATTGCGATAAACAATAATCCAGCAATTACTCGTGTAATTATAATCTCACTTTAAATATTAGCAACTCAAATAAATTAAGTACTAAATATATTTTAGATAAGTTTACAATAATTATTAATAAACAAACACAAAGAAATAATTTTTTTTCAGCTAGGTTCAAAATGATTTTTGCGAAATTATTGCATACACAAATTTTCGCTTGCCTTATTCGGCAAGAAGAGCGTTGCTATTTAAGCCAAAATCGTAAGTTTTACCTATTCGGCGCTCCAGGATGATTTGAATAGACTGATGCAGTGGTCGGAGAAGTGGCAGATGCAGTTTAATATAGACATATGCAAAGTTCTAAATGCTGGACAGGGAAATAACCATTCCACATATAAACTAAATAATGTAGATCTTAATATTACTGATTGCGAAAAGGATTAAAGTTCTGGTTAGCAGTAATCTGAAACCAAGACAACAGTGGATAAGTGTTCGCAATAAAGCTAACAGAATCCTTGGCTTCATATCAAGAAGTATAAATAATAGAAGTCCTCAGGTTGTTCAACTCTATATATGTATTAATATTGGTAGAATTACCGACAATATGTTAAGTAAAAGGACACAAATGCAACTAATGAGACATTTTATTGTTGCAACGTTTCGCTCTCCAGGAGTTTTTTCAAGCCGTTACAAGCTTGTAACGGCTTGAAAAAGCTCCTGGAGTATGAAACGTTGCCACAATATAATGTCTCATTAGTTGCATTTCTGTCTTTTTACTTAACTCTATATATCTTTGGTTAAGCCTAATTTAGATTATGCTGCACAGTTCTGGTCACCGTATTACAGAATGGATATAAATGCTCTGGTAAACGTACAAAGGAGGATGACAAAGTTGATCCCATGTATCAGAAATCTTCTCTATGAGGATAGACTAAGGGCCCTGAATCTGCACTCTCTAGAAAGGCGTAGAATTAGGGGAGATATGATTGAGGTGTATAAATGGAAAACAGGAATTAATAAAGGGGATGTAAATAGCGTGCTAAAAATATCTAGCCTAGACAGGACTCGCAGCAATGGATTTAAGTTGGAAAAATTCATATTCAGGAAGGATATAAGAATATAGGAAAGCACTGGTTTGGTAATAGAGTTGTGGATAAGTGGAACAAACTCCCGAGTATCGTCATAGAAGCTAAGACGTGAAGTTTTAAAAATAGGTTAGATAAATACATGAGTGGGTGTAGGTGGGTGAGTTAGACCTGACTAGCTTGCGCTACTAGGTCAGTTGCCGTGCTCCTTCCTAAGTGAATGTTACCTGACCTGACTACCTTAAGTCATTGGCTTAAGCCGGTGGGTGAACTGGACATGCCTCGAATGGGCCAGTAGGCCTGCTGCAGTGTTCCTTCTTTCTTATGTTATTAAGCTCACATGATAAAAAGAGACAATGTGATTATATGGAATCCTTTACTGACTACGTTTCGCCCACAAAGTGGTATTTATCAATTTACGAACAGTTATTTGTTAGTTGTTTGATAAAGCCCAATGAGTGTGGGCGAAACGTCTACAATAAAGCAAGCACATAACTATGCTTTGTGTCTATCGTGCTGTCGGTGGCTCATGCCATTGCAAATCATCTCAAATAACTACATAAGCAATTATCCACCGGTTAGTCAATCACATTACCAATAATTCAGCACTAACTTAAATTATTGCAAAGCTAATAATTCATCGCCAGCTCAAACAATAACATTTCGAAATATCTAGCAGCAAATCAAGAAATTACACTTCGAATTATCCAGGAATAATTCTAATTGTATTACGAAATATCCAGAGGCAAATGAAATAATTAAAACACTCAATAATCTTCCTGGATAGCAACATGTGTTAAGTACACAGGTGACGTTGTTCTTGAAATTTGTATTAAAGAAACTACGAGTAATAGCTAACTTAACGGAGAGATGCACAAAATAGCTCTGCGTAATATTTAACTAGCGCTCATTCACCGGTTCGTTATAAAGCAGAGTGCTGACGTTATGAAGCTGACTGTTGACGTTATGAAGCAGTGCTGACGCATATAAAGCTATGAAAATTTTCCCCCTTTTATATGTGTATATATATATATATATACATATCAGACACACAGACTGATGGAATGGAATCCAGAATGTAACAGATTTTATTAAAAATTCGATTCCTCGGGCACCAATTCGATTAAACTTTATTGGTGACATTTTCTTCCTTATTGATGGTGCTAAGAAATCATCAGCATCTTTTTGTTTTTATATTTTGATAATCTTGGAGTTATCATATCTCCCATTCTTCCATTATTTATCTATGGGTTGTCGGTTTTTCTCCTTTATTACTACTACTTTCTTAGTTCTGAAAGTAACGTTGTGGCTGGTTATCTGATGTGTCCAGTCCATCAGCAATTTTTTATTTTGACTTGGGCGCCACATGTTTACTATATATTCCAATTCTGGTCTGACTTATGTTGTGAACATCATTTTTTTTTGCTGTGGGAATCGTGCTATAGCTTTTTATATTACTTTTTTTTGTAACCAGAGAAAGTCTTTTTTTCTGCATGTTTTTGCAACTCTTCAACACTGTGAGACGTTTATTTAACTTGTTTTAACTTTTTTTTTTTTAGTTTTTAAGCACTGTAGTTATGTTTTAATGTGATTTTACACCTTTTTTAATCACTTAGAGCCATGTTTTAGCATGTTTTTAAATGTTTTATTGCGTTCCACTAACCCTTAATCAAAAGATTTAAAAAAAAGTTTCTCATTGTGACAGGCGAATTTCTCACTGCATCAGCATATACTTGTTCTACAAGTGCCAATCTTTAAATAATTTCTCCTTGAGGTTTTTGCCTGTCTGAAGCATTCAGTATTTTTCTCACTAAATCTGTATACTTTATGTCGTCTACTTTTTTCTGCCATGTAAATTATGATGTACTTTTAGGGACTTGCAGTCGTGCTTATTTCATATTTTTAAAGGATTTTTGCAGTATCCTCACACATATTCATAACTTTTTCATTCTCTGGCATGGGATTCAAATACATTTATTATTATTATTATTATGAGGAGGAGGAGTAGGAGGGTGAGAAGCTGAAGAAGAAAGAAAGAAAAGGAGAAGGTGAAGAAGGAGGAGGAGGAGGAGGAGGGAAAGAAGAAGAAGGAGGAGGGTGAGAAGCTGAAGAAGAAAGAAAGAAAAGGAGAAGGTGAAGAAGGAGGAGGAGGAGGAGGAGGAGAAGAAGAAGAAGGAGGAGGAGGAGGAGGAGGAGGAGGAGGAGAAGGAGGAGGCACTTTGCCGAGGATTATTAAATATCTTCTGTCTCGCTGGTTCTTGCAGACATTTAGATATCCTAAACGCTAACATCCCGGACGTGCCGGGATTTAAGTATCCCTCGCCTACAGACCTTTAAATGTGTCTCTTCTAGCACGCAGAGGTTCTGAACGCACCAAGCTTTATTATTATTATTGTTATAGATATTATTATTAAAGATATTTTTATTATTACTATTGTTATTAGTCAGAACAAAGTGCTAAACTCGTAACGGTTCATGCAGCATCGGAGAAATGGGAGGTAGTTAGGTCTGATCTGTGGAAAACATGGCCCCATTCTCTTTGATCAAGAGCTCTTCAATAGCAGTGAGACACTCCCCATTAAAGGAGCCAGAAATGTCCCTTCAGTAACCCACTTGGAAACATTTTTCCTTTTAAGATGTTTTTACTAGTATCGCAATTTCATTTTTCCCTTAAAACTGCAAGAGAGTCATCCATTTTAATATCTTTCACGTTTTTATTGGTGTTCACTTGTTCACTAGCAGCCCCATGACACCCATTCTTCACCCCATCACAAACCTCTGTGTTCACCTGTGTTCACCCTCGTAGTATACAGTTCTCCCCTTATCACAACCCACACAAACCTCGGTGTTCACCTGTGTTCACCCTCGTAGTATATAATTCTCCCCATCACAAACCTCTGTGTTCACCTGTGTTCACCCTCGTAGTATACAGTTCTCCCCTTTTCACAACCCACACAAACCGCAGTGTTCACCTGTGTTCACCCTCGTAGTATATAATTCTCACCCTTTCACAACCCACACAAACCTCAGTGTTCACCTGCAGTAGCCCTCACTGACCCTCCTCGCCTGAGTCAATAACTAACTGTCTGCCTGTATCTTCGGGAGTAAATTATTTCCTAAATACTTGGTGCTTATCGGTAGAGAACTTCAGAGAAATAATGGCCTCGTAAACACTGATTTACGGACTCCTAGCTCCAATATGCAACACCTGCTCTCTCGTTTTCTTGTTCTAGTTGTGTGTGTGTGTGTGTGTGTGTGTGTGTGTGTGTGTGTGTGTGTGTGTGTGTGTGTCTCGTTCCTGTTCATCTTTATCTTCTTTCCTTCCTTTCAACTTTTTCATTGTTCCTCCCTGCCTTCATCCTCCTCCTCCTTCTATCCTACACCTTGTTCTTCTCTACTTCCGTTTCATGTTTCCCCTCCTTCCTTCCCTCTCATTCCTTACCTCTCTTCTTCCATTTCAGTGTTTATTCTTTTTTTCCATCTTTCTCCCTGTTTCTCCCTACATTTCACCCTACTTTCCCCCTTCCTTCTCTCTTTTGTCCTTCTCTCCTTCCATCTCTTTCATTATTTCTCTCTATTATCCTTCTTCCATCTAGATCTTTGCTCCTCCTTACGTCCCTCCTTCCACCTCTATCATTATTAACCAGTCACTCGACACACAGATATAGTGACCAGTCACTCGAGACAGTAACCAATCACTCGACACGTATAGTGACCAGTCACTCGACACTGTTATGATGACCCTCGCACTATACCATGTATATTATTCTCTTAACTAACACAGCGTTACAGCAGCCAGTCACTCGACACACCTTCATAGCAACCCGTCACTCGACACACCTTCATAGCAACCCGTCACTCGACACACCTTCATAGCAACCCGTCACTCGACACACCTTCATAGCAACCCGTCACTCGACACACCTTCATAGCAACCCGTCACTCGACACACCTTCATAGCAACCCGTCACTCGACACACCTTCATAGCAACCCGTCACTCGACACACCTTCATAGCAACCCGTCACTCGGCACACCTTCATAGCAACCCGTCACTCGACACAACTATTACTTTTGCCACATAACACATAGCAGGTCTGAGCAAAACATATGTGCTGGTGCCCCATTAAGCATATTTATTGGTTCAAGCTGTCATTGTGCACCAGCAGAACCTCACTGTACCGGGGTTCACTATATTGTTTGTAAGCATCACCCAGGAGAGAACATAAAGGAAATAGTTCAACTATACCAGAACATGAGTGCTGGAAGTAGGTCCTTCACACAGGAACATGAGTGCTGGAAGCAGGTACCTACACACCGGTATATAAGTGCTGGAAGCAGGTACCTTCACAGAAGAACATGAATGCTGGAAGCAGGCACCTACACAGGAACATGAGTGCTGGAAGCAGGCACCTACACACAGGAACATGAGTGCTGGAAGCAGGTACTTACACACAGGAACATGAGTGCTGGAAACAGGTACCTACACACAGGAACATGAGTGCTGGAAGCAGGCACCTACACACAGGAACATGAGTGCTGGAAACAGGTACCTACACACAGGAACATGAGTGCTGGAAACAGGTCTCTCACACAGAAACATCAAAGCACAAATACTCAATTTATGCATATCGCAAAATAGAATTCAGTGTTGTCTCATTTTGCCTTTTCACTTCCATTGTGTTGAACAAACACCCATCCTTGGAACCTTTGTACGCCAGTCCTGACATATTCTTTTTACTCCAGTTTTTCAAGACTACCATCTGTGTCGCCCCTGACACCTTTGTAGTACAGCTCTTGAAGACTACCATCTGTGTCGTCCCTGACACCTTTGTAGTACAGCTCTTGAAGACTACCATCTGTGGCGCCCCTGACACCTTTGTAGTACAGCTCTTGAAGACTACCACCGGTGTCGTCTTGAACACCTTTGTACTCCAGTCCAACAAAACTACCATCGGTGTATTCCACCCGACACCTTTGGGTTCCGGTTCTTCAAGAGGCGGCTAATATTTTCCCTAATTACTCATTAACGTATAAACAAAATCACCTTTGCTAAGGTCAGTGGAATAAATTGTAACTGAATATTCATTACACTCTTCATTCACTTCATTCATAAAAAAAACACATGTAGAGTAATGAATAAGACACATGTGCAACACCTGGGTATCTTTACTGTTGATAAAGATACTCAATAAAGATACCCAAGTATTGCATATGAGTCTTGTTTATCAACGTGTCAGTATTGTATGTCATTAATGTTTGGTACAGAGATACACATTATTATTATTATTTATTATTATTATTATTATTATTATTATTTAACGCACCGGTCGTCTCCCACAGAGGTAGAGTGACCCAAAAAAAGAAGAAAAACTTCCACCATCACTCATAAATCACTGTCTTACCAGAGACGCGCCGATAGTACAGCTCAAAACGGCAAATATCCCCGCACCTCCTTCAGAGTGCAGGCACTGTACTTCCGACTTCCAGGACTCAGGTCCGGATAACCGATTTCCCTTCATCCCTTCATATTACTTTGCTCACACTCCAACAGCACGTCAAACCATAAAAAAATCACTTGTCCCCATTAATTCCCGGAAGAGATGACGCATATTTTTCCTATTTGTGTATTTGTTATGAGATATTTCGCCCTTGGAGAGGGGGATTCTGCCGGGGGAAGGGACGGGATTCCTGGAGATTAGTGAAGAACTCTTCATCAAAGGAATTTGAACTAACCTCCACTTCCTTGGATCAAAACTGAATGCCTCCTGTTCCCATGCTCTGTGCAACCCCAACTGGTTTAGCATTTTACTGTGAATAACGATAACAATAAGAATAATAAAAATAATAATAAATAAAAATAATTGTAACAATAATAATAATAATCCTAACAATACTAGTATTATACTACTACTACTACTAATAATAATAATAAATAATAATAATAATAATAATTTTAATAAAATAATAAAAATAACAGCAACAACTGCACAATCTGTTTTTTCTGTGTACCAGAGTACCAGTTAAGTTCCCATGACTAGTAATTATGACTGGGTAATAATTTTTATGTAGCCATAAAGCACCTTATTATATTTAGAGAAATTAATTACTGTCTTTCATTTAAATTATGTATTTTCTATTTTAATAAATTATAATTAAAACGTATACCTTTGAAATTTCCTTAACATTTTGAATTATTGCTTTTACGCACCTCTAATTAAAGTAATTAATAGGCTTTAGGCGCCAGAATACATACATAGACAACAGCCAGGACGGGGTTAACGGAGGAGAGGGCCAGGAGCTTGAATCCTACAGTGCCAAGCACGGGTGAGTACACAGACAACAGCCAGGACGGGGCTAACGGGAACAACGTGAGGAGAGGGCCAGGAGCTTGAATCCTACAGTGACAGGCACAGGTGAGTACACAGACAACGGGCAGGACAGGGCCAACAGCAACAACGGGAGGAGAGGGAGGTAAAAAAAAAAGTGAACGCGCGTGTGTAAACAGAGATGCTGCAGCCGTCACCATGGCAACAGTTATGATCCTGGACCAGGTACAGATGTCAGCTGCCAGAATTACCTGTCCGCTAGTAGTGTACACACACACATACAAACACGTATATAATTTCTCTACCTGCAAATGTTACTACTGCTTCAACTACTAACCTAACGACAACTGCTACTCTTACTACCACTACTACCACCACTACTACTACTACTACCACCACTACTACTACTACTACCACCACTACTACAACTACTACTACTACCACCACTACTACAACTACTACTACTACTACTACCACCACCACTACTACAACTACTACTACTACTACTACCACCACTACTACAACTACTACTACTACTACTACTAATAATAATAATAATAATAATGAAACAATAATATTTCATATTTTTTGTGCATATATTGTCGCTGTGGTTAATTATTTATGATATATATAACCGAAGGTGAATATACTTGGAGCATATTGGAGCATCTGATGCTGGCGAAGGGCTCCGGATCCAAGAAATCGGAGTCTCAACTCTCGGGAATCGTTTTGACGTCCCATTTTCTAGCCACTGCGTTACCCGTACGGGTTTACCTCTTCCCAGTAAATTAATATTGGTTATACCATGGTTATACCATGGTTATGCCATGGTTATACCATGGTTATACCATGGTTATGCCATGGTTGCTTAAGCCAGATTTATAACTGCATGGAAATTACCCTTCCAGTGAAGTGCCTTAATGCTGCTGATAGAAAATTTAAAGAAAATAATAATAATATGAAGATGGAGAAAAAGGAGAAGGACAACAAGAAGAAAAAGAAGACGAAGATGAAGAGGAGAAAATAATAATAATAATCGTAGTTCGTCTGGTTACAAAATACAGAAATATTTAGACATTTCCTGAATATGTGTAAATGAACTGTTCCAAAGATTTCTAATTGGTTCACATAAACCTAACTAGCCATGGAGTGTGCATGAACAATAACCTGAACTAATATTTTACAGAAATCAATGAAAAATATAAATTATATATATGCGTCTATGTATGTATATATGTCGTGCCGAATAGGTAAAATTGGTTAATTAACAAGTACTCGTTTAAAATTAAGTCCTTTCTAAAATTTTCTCCTATACGTTTAAATATATATTTTTCTCATTTATGTTAATACAAAAATTAATAATTTTGTACCAAAAGAACCTTAGAAATCTTATTACCTAACATTATAACAAGCGCAATTTAATTTAGCTAAATCCAACTAAATATATTTTATATAAGTTTACAACAATATAATAATAAACAAACACAATTAAATATATTTTTTTCATTAGGTTCAGATTGATTTTTGCGAAATTATTGCATACACAAATTTTCGCTTGCCTTATTCGGCAAGAAGAGCATTGCTATTTAAGCCAAAATCGCAAGTTTTACCTATTCGGCACGACATACGACAAGGAGCTAAGTCGAATATTGAGTAACTGCTTAAAAAAAGCACTTTGGCCAAAATAATCCTCTGTAAATATATAAATCATCTTGTAAATTATTTTTAGTAAAGTAAAAATTGCGTGTAGATATCAAAAAATAAAAAAGAATGCATTTGTAAATATTTAAATAGCTGCAGCAAATACTATTCAGTGTAAACGGACAAACCACCTTGCAAAAATAATACATGTCAGCAAAATCGCCTTTGTAAACGGACATTTCACCTTGTAAATAATATACACGTCAGTAAAATCGCCTTTGTAAATACATGAATCAGCGTAGTGAAAGATATCAATTAGGATGACAACACCTTTGTAGGGTGGAAGAATTCACTGGCTGCCCTCTAATTAACAAGTTGAATTCCATTTGGCCTGATACTATATTGCAACCGCCTCGGTGGATACTTTGAACCATTGTTAAGGGGTGCAACGGGTGAGGGAGAAGAGGAGTGAGGGTTAGAGAGATGAGGGAGAGAGATGAAGGATAGGGGTGGGGGGCGGTGGAGAGAAT
This sequence comes from Cherax destructor, assembly GCA_009830355.1. NCBI lineage: Eukaryota > Metazoa > Arthropoda > Malacostraca > Decapoda > Parastacidae > Cherax > Cherax destructor. Next base: position 247,172 of record WNWK01000135.1, read on the forward strand.
GGTATTAAATACCTACACGATTGGGAAAATGGAAATGCTGTGTAACGAGATCTTTTATTGATAACGTTTCGCCCACACAGTGGGTTTTATCAGGTTATACAAGGATCTCTTAGTGACTTTATAAAGTTCAGTTGGATAAACTTTACCACTAAAGGATCGCATTTTACTTTATTTGTTTTCTTTTTCCTACAGGAAAAGGCGTGAGAAATGAAAAAGAGATTATAAATGGAAAAAATGAAAAGGAAGAAACAGAGACAAAGATGGAGAAGGGAAGGGAAAGATATAAGATTTCGATGAGAGGGAGAAATATATAGGGAGGAGAAAGGGAAAATAAGGGACAAAAAAATGGAGAAAGATGTCATAACAAGAAAATGGCTCTTTGGAAGTTTTCCTTATAGGAGGAGGGGGGAGCTGTGTTGGAGGGGGGGGGTGACAGTGTTCGAGAGTGGCAGTAATTGAGGGGACAGGGAGTGTGGGGAAGGGTGGCATGGGTGGTGCAAGAGGAACCAAAAACATTACATGTGTTTTGGGCAAAGCACTACTACAAATGCATAATTAATCTAGTCTACCACCACCTCCAACACGACCTCTACCACCACCACCACCACCACCAACACCACCACCACTTCCAATTACATCCACTCGTTCACGTTTAGTTAACAATTTAGGATGAAATTCTACAGCAAAAAACTATGTTTATTTGGAAAGAATTTGCTAGGGAATGTTTTAATCACCTGCTTTATGAGTACCAGTTCATATAAACACAAACATTCATATATTGGATAACACTTTTATACCCTCAGTATATATACCAGTATACACAATAATAATATATATATATATATATATATATATATATATATATATATATATATATATATATATATATATATATAGTGATAGGTATCTTAATACGTATTAAAAAACACTACTTGGGAAATTACTTATTATTAATATTAATTTTAAAAGAAGAAAAATTATAAAAAAAATCTAACCAAAATCTCACTAGAGGCGGCGCGAGCAGATTAATGCAAGTTTCTCAGTAATGGCAGACAACGAACTCAAAATATTTCTTATCGATTAAAAACGTTATTAGTTCTTAAGGTGATCCATATGCTGTATTCTATTCAAGATTGATGGACTGACAACATCGACTCAAGGTTGAGGGACTGACCACCTCAAACTCCTCCTGTTCTTCACGATTCTCCTTTGTATGGACTGATGAAGCCACTGTGTGGCGAAACGTTTCCTCAGTAAAGATACCCAAGTGTTGCATATGTGTCTAATTTACCAACTCGTCGGTTCTCTGAACCATTCATCTACAGCTATGAGAGCAGCTGGAGAGGGAGAGTAGAAGCTAGTGGGAGTTGAGGGAGAAGATTAGATAGGAGATGAAGGGGGGAATGAGAGAGGGAAGCTGAGAGAAGAGACTGAAAGGGGAGGTGAGTGGTGGAGACAATAGGAAAGATGAGACCGAAGTATGAGAGGGAAGGAGAAAGATGGGGTGAGAGGGAAGATGAGAGGGCAAGCGAGAGGAGATGTGAGAGGGAAAACAGAGAGGAGAGATGAAAGAAGGCATCAGAGGCTTGTTAAGAAGGAAGTTGGTACGAAAAATGAGATTGGAAACTTTACTAATACATTAGACTGTTGAAAACCGAGCATGCGAGTGTTCTTTATCTGCTGGTGAACACCTTATATAATGTTCTGAACACTTCCTGCACTATTAACTGTACTGAACACTTCCTGCTGAACTCACTATTGAACATTTCTTATCCTACTGAATGCAATGAACACTTCCTGTTGAAATAACTGAATTGACTACTTCTTGCCCTACTGACTGAACTGACTACTTCTTGCCCAACTGACTGAACTGACTACTTCCTGCCCTACTGACTGAACTGACTACTTCCTGCCCAACTGACTGAACTGACTACTTCCTGCCCTACTGACTGAACTGACTACTTCCTGCCCTACTGACTGAACTGACTACTTCTTGCCCTACTGACTGAACTGACTACTTCCTGCCCTACTGACTGAACTGACTACTTCTTGCCCTACTGACTGAACTGACTACTTCTTGCCCTACTGACTGAACTGACTACTTCCTGCCCAACTGACCGTAATAAACAGTTCTAACCCGACTGACTGTACTGAATCATTTTAGCCCTGTAGACTAACTACTGGACATTTCCTGCTCTACTGAGAGCCTTAAGCACTTCGTACCCAATGGGAAGACTTGCACCGACTTCAGAAAGACCTGGAGGATTTATTCTGTGAGATCCACCTTCCAGTCTCTTTAAAAAAAATCGTGTGTGTCTTCTGGATGATTGGTCCAATTACCAAGTTAATTTCCCTCTCCAAGTCTGTATATCGAATTAATTGACCGCAGACTAACCCGTTAACAGTTATTTCATTAGGACACAGATCGCATAAAGCCATTTCTGTTTGAGAAACGGAGAAATTTTGACGTGAAAATGTATATTCCGAGAGAGAGGACATGTTTGTGGAAGTAAACCTCTTTACAATGGGGAAGAGGTCATTATTAGTCGAAAAAAATTGAAATAAAAAGAATAGCAGAAATAGATAAGGATTTGTTTATTTGTTGCTCAACAGTGCACTTGTCTTCGAAGAATGCTGTTTGTAACGGCAGGTGTCTGTGTATGTGCATGTGTGTGTGTGTGTGTGTGTGTATGTTTGAGTTGTGTATTATTGAATATTATGGGCAGTACAGTAAACTACATCCACACATGCACTCTCCCTCCTCTCTGTCTCTCTCTCTCATACACATTACACACATACATACCCGACAACTACATATAGGTGAGTACACACACACACACACACACACACACACACACACACACACAGTTATGAACTTCTCGCATCATATTATGAAGCAACATAGGAACGAGATTTCACATTTAGGATGAAATTACATAGCATTTTCCAGCCCCGAGCGTCACACTCTCGCCTTATGGCGGGTGTGCAGAAGGCTCAGATTCCATTGAGCTCCGCCACCTTGTTTACAAATGTTCCCAGGTGAAGCCGTGGGACTGCCTCCCCTCGTTGCCTAGGTGACGCCGCTGGCCGCTGGGGAAGGGGGTAACATCTCCCCTCCTCCCATCCCCTCATCTCTGGCTACCTGGCCAACAGAGATACCTGGAATACAGGCATTCACTGTACCTGTTGTGAAGGCAAATGCTTAGTGTGTATGACGTCATGCTTAATGTGTGGGTCGAGCTTAGTGTGGGGGAGCCAGGCTTAGCTAGTGTGTGGGGGTTGACAGTGTCTATGGAGGCAAAGCTTAATTAACTAGTGTTTGTGTGAGGGGGTGTAAGCTTATCTGGTGTGATCCAGCTTACTAGTTCTGCTGGTCTATATGTAAGACTACCCACACTGATGGAAAAGCGTTCTGCTAAAACGCAAACATACTTGCGTTAACGGTAAGCCTAGCAGCGGTATAGCTACATCATGCGCTGGAGCCTCCAAGCTCACTGGTAGAGTGTTTATCTCACCTGGAATATCCTCGCTTTCTCACCTCCAAGTATTACACGCACACACACATGATGATTTATTGGAGATGATAAATTAATTGTATTATTATTGATGGTATTCAGTACCGACAAGCTCAAGAATAAGACAAATAATAATAATAATAATAATCTTTATTTCTATAAGTACATTTTTAGAAGGTATACAGACCTAGCTGACATCAATGACATACTACTATATAGAAAGCCCCTTGTTATGTACAGCATTCCTGGTAAATTAGGTCAGTTTTGTCCCAGGATGCGACCCACACCAGTCGACTAACTCCCAGGTACCTATTTTACTGATAGGTGAACATGGACGGCAGGTGTCTTAAGGAAACACTCCTAATGTTCACTCCCGTACCGGGGATCGAATCAAGGACTTCAGTGTGTGAGCTGAGCTACGGGACACCCATCATATGCAACACTTGGGTATCAGTGTCGAAACGTTTCGCCTACACACGTTTCTTCAGCCGATTATGGAAGAATATAACACTGAGGGCAGTAGTAGTTTCTACCCGAATGACCCAACAGCCTTCGTAGGAGGTTTTTAGACGACACGTCACGAAATCTCGTAGTTAGAAACAAGTAATTACAGAACAATGGGACAGACTGCTGCCATTGATCCACATACTGGTGTTTTTTATGTTCATACAATTGAATGTGAGGGAGACGATAGGCAGGAGAATGAGGGTGACCCAGGATGCAAGCAGCTGGGTACACGCTAACGAGTATGTGTAAAGACGGTATATTCTGTCTCTTGAAAAGGCTGGAGGTATATGACAGTGATGGAGATAATGAAAAAAAAATTAAAGAGCAAGGTTTCACTAGGACAACTATGTGTAGAGCTTTTAATGACTGGGCAAAACTCTACATAGAGCGAAACGTTGTCCCAGTAATTCCTTGTTTAGCACCGCGCTTCTCTCTTTCGCTATTGTCTGCAGTACATTTGAATAAGAGATAATGTGGGAAAAAAGAGGCTGAAGTGGACCCACACGGAGACTGATAAACGGTATCACACGGAGACTGATAAACAATCTGGAGGAGCAGGTGGAGGAGCAGGCGGAGTAGCAGGCGGAGGAGCAGGCGGAGGAGCAGGCGGAGGAGCAGGCGGAGGAGCAGGCGGAGGGCTGAGAGATGGAATGATGCTCTTAGAGGAAGCATCTGAATTGACAAGTGAAATGACATGGGGTATCTCCACTGTTCCTGGGATTGTGATTTCGGCATGTCAGAAAAGACCTCTTGAGATCTTATTACGGATGTTGAATAAAACACATGTGCAACACTTGATAAAGCTTGCCAAGTATTGCATATGTGTCGTAAACTCTGTGTTTTTGTTTGCAGATGATCTGAAACTAATGAGATGAAAGTAACTTAGGATAATGTTATAACTCAGAAATGTCAGAAAATGGTTCTCTACTCTTGAGGGCGGTTCACAAGTGGAAAAATTTTGAAGAGCAATTAATGGAAGATCCCATACACAGATTTAAGAGTAGGTAAGACAGAAGACATGGTGCCAGGAATAGTGTGCATCTTTTCGTGAATACTTGAGAAGCGAGTCCAAGAGTTGAAACTCGACTCCCTCAAATGCAAGGCACACACACACACACACACACACACACACACACACACACACACACACACACACACAATCTTTTCACAATAATGACCAAGTTTTTAAACAACAGGTAAAGTTTCCTCTCCTCCAACAAGACTTCTATCAACTTTGCCTCAGTATGGTTTCCAATTAGCTTGGTACGACTTCCCTTTGCAGTCCTGGACGTGGGTATCCTGTCTCTTAATTGGGGGAAGGGAAGGGGAGAAGAAAAGGTAAGAAGAGGGGCGGGGGAAATAAGGAGATAGGGACGAAAGATGATGGAAGGGGTGGGGAGTGGACTGGGGAGAATGAGTGGGAAGGGGAGAGCAGATGGGGAGGGGATAGGGAAATGGATGAGGGAGAGCGGAGAGGATGGGTCAGGGGTCGATGGGAGATGTTTGGATGCTGACCAAGTATTCAGATTAACTTTTATGTTTTTCTTCCAGCATATTTTCCCGTCGTCTGAGATTTTCTCAATGATTAGTAAATTTTTTTGATCCACATCTTCAAATAACTATGCTAATCAAATGTACCGACGGAACTTACTTATATATATTAAAGCGAGTCACATATTTTTTTTAAATAATTTTTTTTGGCATGTTATAATATATACCTTACATGGATAGATTGCTCATTTGTATTTAAAATTTTGTGCTTACTAGGCGTGAGGGCTTAACCCCCGCCAATTAAACTTGAATAATTAGTAAATTATTCGGCAAATTCGAATATATTAATCCAGGTAGACATTTTTAAAGGGAAAAATAACACAACTTGTGGTTGCTTAATAGCAAGTTTTCCGTGTTGTGAATTTATTAAAAGGCGTAAATAAGACGTTATATGGGTGTCCAAGGGTTCTTAACCTTGACCACTATAACGATTAAATCGTGAAGCGAGTAATACTTTTCTAGTGAATATTACAGCAAGAAATTACTTTTACACACTCTAGAATATGGTAAATATGACTATCGAAAATAATATTATGATGGCAAGAAATACTGATCTTGACTGTAACAATAATCGTAATACTTTACCACAAAAGATTCTCAAACAAATAAATATAAAAATTATTACGGGGATGTTCGACCACATTTGGAATTCATTTTGGGAATTAATTCATATGTAACTCTCAGGTCGTACCACAAGGCAGCTTCCTGGGATCTTCACTAACCCTTATTTGTGTTTTATGATCTAACAAACGTCTACAATATACAACTCACACTTTATAACACACTAATGTATCCACATCAGACTTGTGGTATAACTGTTAGGGACTCAACAACACCAAGCTATATAAAACCAATCACAACATTAAAAACTTCCATTGGAATATCTAAACGGCACACTATACTAATAACTAAATCTACTGAATATACAGATAATACTAGCTACTTTGCATTGCACATCTAACCAACCTTGACTGCAAAAGCTGTATCAACCCAGAACTAAAACTCCTCTTGCAGAACAATAATATAACGCATAGGCATAACACAAGATGTAGAGGTCGCCGTTCTCTCACTTTCAAGATGAATCTAATTAGAAACTCCGTGCATTTCGAAAGGAATGTCAAAGATCACCTGAACATGATGCAAGTTCAGGCAAGCTGAAGCACAAATTACTGTAATATAAACAACACATTACGACTATTTTGTTTTAATCTGTGATTAACAAGTAGCAATATCAACCTGAAATGTATCCCTCAAACCTCTTGTATTGTATATGCCATATTTGTACCAGTAATGTGTCTTAAGTTTGGTGTACCATATTATGTAATGAAATATACCTATTGATGAATTAGACACATATGCAACACTTGGGTATCTTTATTGAGGAAACGTTTCGCCACACAGTGGCTTCATCAGTCCATACAAAGGAGAATCGTGAAGAACAGGAGGAGTGTGAGGTTGTCAGGCCCTCAATCTTGAGACGATGTTGTCAGTCCATCAATCTTGAATAGAATAACAGCATATGAGCAGAGGAACCTTATATACTGTAGACAGGAGAGGTGCAGCAGTAGTAGGAGGTGTCACATTTGTTCAATGTGGAAGTAGGTCGTGCCCAAGGAATAGGCAAGCGAAGAAATCCCTGTATTAAGATACCAAGATGTTGCAGTGTCAGACAGGATGTGAATGAATGGTTCAGAGAACCGACGAGTTGGTAAATTAGACACATATGCAACACTTAGGATAACTTTATTGAGGAAACGACTTCTGCCACACAGTGGCTTCATCAGTCCATACAAGAGAATCGTGAAGAACAGGAGGAGTGCTAGGTTGTCAGGCCCTCATCTTGAGACGATGTTGTCAGTCCATCAACTTGAATAGAATAACAGCATATGAGCAGAGGAACCTTATATACTGTAGACAGGAGAGGTGCAGCAGTAGTAGAAGGTGTCACATTTGTTCAATGTGGAAGTAGGTCGTGCCCAAGGAATAGGCAAGCGAAGAAATCCCTGTATTAAGATACCAAGATGTTGCAGTGTCAGACAGGATGTGAATGAATGGTTCAGAGAACCGACGAGTTGGTAAATTAGACACATATGCAACACATAAGAACATAAGAACATAAGAATGGAGGAACACTGCAGAAGGCCTACTGGCCCATACAAGGCAGGTCCTTATCAAAACCACCACTACCTAAGAATTTACTCCTGTACTCACGACACTAATCAAACCCAGCCCCTCCCACTCATATATTTGTCCAATCTCTTTTTAAAGCCACCCAAGGTCCTAGCCTCTATCACCCTACTCGGAAGATTGTTCCACGCATCTACAACTCTGTTCGAAAACCAGTACTTGCCTATGTCCTTTCTAAATCTAAATTTATCCAATTTAAATCCGTTATTTCTCGTTCTTACTTGGTTCTATATCCTCAGTATTTTATTAATATCTCCTTTGTTTATGCCCATCATCCACTTGTACACCTCGATGATATCTCCCCTCATTCTACGTCTCTCCAGAGAGTGGAGATTCAATGCTCTAAGTCTATCTTCATACGGGAGATTTCTTATACTGTAAATCATTTTAGTCATTCTTCTTTGTATGTTCTCCAATGAATCTATATCCATCCTGTAGTAAGGAGACCAAACCTGAGCTGCATAATCCAAATGAGGTCTCACTAGTGATGTATAGAGCTGTAAAATAACTTTTGGACTTCTGTTGCTTATACTTCTTGAAATAAATCCTAGTAATCTGTTAGCCTTATTGCGCACACTTAGGCACTGTTGTCTTGGCTTTAGATTTCTGCTTACCATGACTCCCAAGTCTTTTTCACATTCTGTATGATCAAGCTCAACTTCACCTAGTTTATAAATTCGAGGGATATTTTCATTACCACTTGGGTATCAATAAAGATACCCAAGTGTTGCATATGTGTCTAATTTACCAACTCGTCGGTTCTCTGAACCATTCATTCACATCCTGTCTGACACTGCAACATCTTGGTATCTTAATACAGGGATTTCTTCGCTTGCCTATTCCTTGGGCACGACCTACTTCCACATTGAACAAATGTGACACCTCCTACTACTGCTGCACCTCTCCTGTCTACAGTATATAAGGTTCCTCTGCTCATATGCTGTTATTCTATTCAAGATTGATGGACTGACAACATCGTCTCAAGATTGAGGGCCTGACAACCTCACACTCCTCCTGTTCTTCACGATTCTCCTTGTATGGACTGATGAAGCCACTGTGTGGCGAAACGTTTCCTCAATAAAGATACCCAAGTGTTGCATATGTGTCTAATTTACCAACTCGTCGGTTCTCTGAACCATTCATTCACATACCTATTGATAAAAAAAAATGAAAAGATGGGGTGGTAGGGGAAGTGGAATATTGAAATGGCTTCAGAAAGAGATCCAAATATTCTTCCTGGAAGCCTTTTTATCCACTTCTCCTTTAATAACATTTATATTTTATTGCATTATAAGATGCTTACTTCACGGAAAAAAGTCATGCCAGTGTACTCAACACATCATCTTGTTTCAAGAAGTTCCAATTAATGCCATCTGTTCTCGCTCAATTCTAATTACCTTTCAAGTCTTCACAACAATGAACTTTTTCCTTCTTTACTTTATTTAATTACCAACACTCAAAACTTTGTAGTATCAAGACTGCATTAGTTCTAATTTCAATTCTGATCTTTTTTTTTTAAGTTACCATTAAAGTTAACGCCACTCTTACTATATTATCTTAGCTCGCATAAACATCATTTACATTTTTTAGATTAATTTTTTTTTACAGTATTTTCCACCTTATTGCAGTTATAACTATTATGTCGTTTCATGCCTTATTTATGCATCAACTTCAGCTATCAAATGCAACTCAAACCTTGTTATTATTTCATTATTTTTCTTTCTAGTTTAGTTCCACTCGAAATGGAACTATAATACCAGAATCGTAGCGGATGATAACATGAACTTAAAGAACAAAATGACTTGTTCCCAACATATCACAAATATCAACAATATCATAATATAATACCGGAATCATACTTGTTTCTCAGCATGTAAGAAATTTCAACAGTACCATAAAGAAACTCATTCAGAAACATGAAAAAATATAATGTTGACTTCCATGACATAGCAAGTTGTACGACATAATAACCTACAATGTCAAATCCTTCCACTATTTTGCATGTCAGTTCCTAATGAACCAAACAAATCATTTAAATTCATTTCTGGTTGCAAATAGGATTTTTTCTTCATTTAATGTAAGTACTTTAAGAATAATTAATACTCGGTGATTACTTTTGGTCTGAATTAGATAATTAAACATTTCAGAAATACCGAATTATATAAGAAAATTCGCTTAATTTGTTTCGTGTTAAATTTAGCGAAGCTAAACGTAATTCATCCAGTTCAAAGATGGATGAATCTCTCAATGTATATACACCGAGAATTTACTTTAATCTACATTATAAGGAATTAAATATCCTTGACTAGTGATGTACAGGTGACATGCTGCTTTAATTTCTCTCGTGTAGTCGACAAGCTTTAAACCAGATAAACCCAAGTAGCGAACACAACTAAACACGAGAACACAAACACATCCTAACACAAGCAAACGTACAATAACAAAGAAAATCGCACTATAAATCAAACAAATACTTTACACAAAACATAACCTGACATCCAAACATACCTTATTCAAACACACACACACTCACACACCATAAACACACACACACACACACCATAAACACACACGCATCATAAACACACACACACACCATAAACACACACACACGCCATAAACACACACACACACACCATAAACACATACACCCCAAACACACACACACACCCAAACACAAGCAAACATCACACACACTCAAACACAAGCAAACATCACACAGACACTATAACGAAAGACAAACATATATTTAAATTCCTCCAAACACAGCATAAGATCTCACAAACCATAATATCATATCTTAATATAGCAAACAGAGCAAGACACAAGACCCAACAGTGAACATAACACAGCACAAAACACACAACATGCGGGGTAAACACAATGTTTACAGTGAGCCTTTCATTCAAGACGTTTCGCCATCGACTGGACTTTATTACTTAACAACCCAACATAACACACTCAACATAACACACTCAACGTGGCACGACCCAAACCCCCAACACAACCCATCCCAGCCAGCAGACCACAGCACTACACAACACAGCATCGGGCACTGGGAACAGTAATATACCTTCTAAATGAACACTTTTGCACATTCGGATGCCAGAGGTCAGGAGTGTAATTAAAGCTCCAATGGCGGTGATATTGGTTTAATTCGTTCATCGACACTCTATTGAATTTTGGGTTATGGGAATGATTGCCTTATGAAATTCCCTGGCTGCCACTATATTTGCCCGAGTGTATAAGAACCGAACAGTTTTATGGGAACTCCGGTATCCGCAAACATATTCGCATACCACGTCGATTGTGTTGTATTTCAAGAGGCGCTAAACCCGTGTGGGTTATCCTACATGAGGAATGGTGAAGGCTCGAGTCTCCACCACTCTTTTTTGGTGAATGACCCACATAGTTTTAGCGCGTCACGTGAGTCTAAAAATTGCATTTCGTGAGGTGTTAAGCACCCGAGGGATAAAGAAAGTGCTGGAGCTTTGATCCTCCGTCTCCTAATTGTGGACTTATCTCTGGCCGGCCAGGTTGTTGGTGATCCCTGGCAGATATCATGAGGAGCAGCCCAGGGAAGAAAGAAGAAGAGAAGGAGGAGGAGGAGAGAAATATGTCCGCTCAACGTGATTTATTCGATAAAGAATTATGCACACTCGTAAATATTAGTTACCCATTAGATGGAAATGAACACTAGACGACGTTTATATCCGCCCTGATTATCAAATATCAAGTCGTAACTTAGAAATGGTCCAGGACGGTCCAAAGGGTATTCCAGATTTCATTTCCAGTTGATGGTGTGATGAAGAATAAAAAAAGCCCATTACCGAGACTGGAACAATACACAAACAACCCTCACATAGGATAATCAAACTCATGACGACGTTTCGGTCTAACTCGGACGATTAAGTAGTCATTCCCTTATCTATCCGCACTTTTGAAGGCAAGATATTTAGATATACCTAAGCATCATTAAGTTATTCATAATTTTCAAATTAATAATGACAGATTATCTGAGAATAAAAAGGCAAAATAATATGACTGGATGAGTACACAACTAACCCGCACACAGGAGAAAGGAATTTGTGACGACGTTTCGGTCCGACTTGTACCATTAGAACTTGTCGTGTACAGATGATCTGAGTATGGATGCAAATTATAAGGTTCAATGGTGGTACATTAGCCTCGTTCACATCAGAAAACGTTCCGGGTTTACAGGAGATCACAGAACCCAAGTTCGTTACTACAAACGATCCGAATTTGCGACAGTAAGTGACCCGGATTTTTTTTTTTAGCCCAAGTTATCTGCAACCTTGAACACAAGCAACCTGGATTTATAAATAAAAGGGGGTCCGGATTAATAACTATGAATGGTCGGGATTTCTGACAGGCCAACTATTTGTAATCAACTTGGTTAATGTCACGCGAGAGGGGGAAATGTGAAATTTAATGCATATTTTAACACTTTTTTAACGACAAGAGGTAAAAACGCACACGTTTAATGTGATAATATTAACATGGAATGAAGCTGTGTCTCTCTTTATGTAGGTTGGGTTTATGTTTTTGTGATAACGATCTGGACAGTTATTGCTTTTTGCAACCTTCATCACTCCCTTCCTCCTTCCTTCCATGCTGATCTCTGTCCTTTCCTCTCTCCATTCTTTCCTTTCTCCCTCTCTCTTCTTCCCACTATTCCTTTCTTTTTTCATTCCCTTCGCTTGATTTCACCCTACCATCTTCTTTCTCTCTCTCGTTCTTCTTCTGACGATCTATAACCCTTTTTCCTTCCCACTCACTCTCTTTCACACACTTAAAACTATCCCCTCCCTCTCTTCCTTACTCCTTCCACTCTTTCCCTCTCACTCCCAGTAAGGTATCGCAAAACGTTTTTTTTTATCTTCAATGACTCCAGAAGTACCAGTGGGCCACTCACACTGCAGGCCCAAACAACATGTACAAGCCAACACAATATATAGCTCCCTCATTTAGCTGTCTTACTCCTGTTCATGAAATGAGATTTCACAATGTCGTGCAGGTGATGGCTACAATCAGGTTACCATAGATTGGCGTCTGCTGGGCAGTTAGAAGCTCAGCTCTGTTTCTAACTTTCCCTACCTCTATAAACACACAGCCCTCACCTTATTTTCAACCTCATTTGAAGGTTGAAATACAGAGCTAACCATTAATCCTCGGTTTTTATCTCATGTGGGTTTTTACACTACTCACACACAAATATATATATATATATATATATATATATATATATGGTAACCAAAAAATCCATTATATGTATTTTGTTTCGTTGCTACGCATGTCTTATAATTTTGCCTTCCTCGCTTGCTTTCCCCAGCTTGCCTTCCAAGCAACGCTTTCTCTAAGCCTGTGTTGACATCGCCTTAACTTCCAGTATTCCAGTCACACACATACACAGCAGTCTCTCTAAGCTCGTCCCACGCCCACTCCACCTCTCCGTACGCCCATTCAATCCACCCACCGTCAACTCCGCCTCCACAACGAGCAGGGCAGCACACTGACACATAGTTACCCTGACAGGGAATAATATGTATTAATAAAAATTACGATCAGTGAGGATAATCACACCACGAGTCATGGCGAGCAAACCTCGAGGGACGACATGGCTATTAATGCCTTAACTGCTGCCAGCGAACTGGACTTCAAATATGCATCAAATGATCCAAAAAAGCTGCCAGTGCGGCACTGTTGTTTATTTGTACCTTCCCAGCAACTAAAGCCATTTTGCCAGAAGTGAGAGACAAGAAAAGAACCTTTCCTGCGACCTAATTCTCTCTACCAGGAGTGAGAGATAACAGGAGAGCCTTTCCAGCAATCAAATTTATGATACGAAGAGCACAGGACAGGTGGTGAATCTTCCCAACAACCAAATTCACCTTACCAAGAGCACATGACATGAGGTGAACCTTCCCAGCGACCAAATTCACCTTACCAAGATCACATGTCATGAGGTGAACCTTCCCAGCGACCAAATTCACCTTACCAAGAGCACATGACATGAGGTGAACCTTCCCAGCGACCAAATTCACCTTACCAAGAGCACATGTCATGAGGTGAACCTTCCCAGCGACCAAATTCACCTTACCAAGAGCACATGTCATGAGGTGAACCTTCCCAGCGACCAAATTCACCTTACCAAGAGCACATGTCATGAGGTGAACCTTCCCAGCGACCAAATTCACCTTACCAAGAGCACATGACATGAGGAGAACCTTCCCAGCGACCAAATTCACCTTACCAAGAGCACATGACAGGAAGTGAATCTTCTCAGCGACCAAAACGAAGTCACAAGGAAAACACTGCTATCATTACCACCCTTTGAAATATTTCAAAATACTGAATAGGACCAGCAGCTTGCACAAAATTTTTGATCAAACGAATTTTTTTTTTTTAACCACATCAGCCGTCTCCTGTTAACGTAATTTGATAAGAAAGAAACTCATTCACTATTATTCGTTCAATAACCTCTCTTGCCAAAAGTGCATGGACATCAAAATTCCTTTTATAAGCCCAATTGTTGATGATCATTAATGCATGTGTTCACCACATAAAAAAAGAGAGATCGGGATTATACAAAGAGAATATTAATTATCAACTCAAAATTGCAAACCAATTTTATTTTATAAACACAAATAACATGAATTTTAAGTTGTTCTTCCTTATTATTATTATTATTATTAGTAGTAGTAGTAGTAGCAGTAGTAGAAGTAGAAGTAGCAGTAGTAGTAGTAATAGTAATAGTCGTAGTAGTAGTAGTAGTAGTATTGATAATAAGGGAATGAACTACGTAAGGAATCGAAGTCCACACATGGATTCAAAAATATTTAGGAAATGGATAAAAACTATGAATGCTAGTCATCCAAGATTAAGAGTTGGGACCAAGAGCTTGAATTCTACCCCTGCATGCAGCACTCAGAAAATACACAAACACTTCCTTAGTTAATCTCAAAAGCCTTTTCGAGTTTAAAAGAAAACGGAATACCCACGATGGCACACCCTGAGAAATAGTGCTCGATGGTGGTACAACTATCCGATGTCGTACCTCTGTCCCACGTACAGATATCAGACGCGCAAGTCACACGACGCACAGCTATCCGACGTAGTACCTCTGTCCCACGTACAGATATCGGACGCGCAAGTCACACGACGCACAACCATCCGACGTAGCCCCTGACTTTGGGGAACTTTTCGCAGTCAGATGAACGGCGCTGTATGTAAATGGGATTGGGAACGGATGCTCCCGAGGGACCTGGAACGCTCTTGCTACATGTGGCCGCTTGGAATTGGATCCTTTGTTTTTTATGGAAGAGGATGCGGGGGTCTGGTGCTTATTGAATTTGTGCACTCTATTTCTGTGTGTTTGTTGCTCATAGACTTTTGTCTAGCTATGGACTACTCAATTTTTTTTTTTTTAGTTTCGATTGAACTTTAATTTTTTTAGCTATAATTATTATTATTATTATTATTATTATTATTATTAATAGTAGTAATAGTAGTAGTATTAGCAGTAGTAGTGGTGGTGGTGGTAATAGTAAATTAGTGTTACTATTAATTTTATTATTATTATTATTATTGCTATTATTATTATTGTTATTATTCATTGGGAAGCGTCTGGGATATGAGAGGGAATCTCGTTTGATCCGAGAGAGGAAAAGGCAGTTTTAATTCCTCTGATCCAGAGTCAGTCACCAGCATCACCGCACCCTTTTTCGAGGCATTGTCTTGCCGTTGTAAGAAATGCTTAGTGGACCAACGGAGAAGGTAGTGTTGAGTGGGCAGTGTTTATTGACTTAATACTGCTTTACGCCTCCATAGGTATGGTTGATTTGTATCGTAGACCTACCTACCTCCCTACATCCCTCTCTTTCTCTCTCTCTCTTTCTCTCTCTCCCTCTGTATGTACTCACCTAATTGTACTCACCTAATTGTGGTTGCAGGGGTCGATACTCAGCTCCTGGCCCCGTGTGTGTGTGTGTGTGTATGTGTGTGTGTGTGTGTGTGTGTGTGTGTGTGTGTATTCATTTCCTTGTAAACTTTCAAATATTATATTCTTTAAGTTAGCTGAGGTTAAAAGGTAAATTACTTACTCTTAGAAAAGTAATATATTGCCTAATATAAGCAAATTATAAAACAAATTACCGTAATAAGTTTAGCAGCGGTACCAAAAAAAAAAAACATTCGTATCTGCACATTATAATCAGTATTGTTAATCATTAAAAAGTCGTCAGTGCAGATCGAAAGCCATTTATACGAATACAAACCCTTCAATGTGTCTTGATGATGGGGAAGGGCTTTTGATGCAAGGAATTTGTGCTTCCCTTCAGTTCTTTAGATCAAAACTGATTACTTGCAATTCGCCAGATGCTGTGCGACCCTCGTGTTCAAAGCGGAAGGAAACAAATTCGGGAGGACCAGGGTTGCTAGATGACCCAGCTGGCGGACCTCGCTCAAGTTTGTGGCTTTTACCGTGCTGGTGAAAAGTTCCCCTGGTGGTGACAATAGCTCGGTCCGCCACCACTAATGACACACACACACACACACACACACACACACACACACACACACACAGTAATAAGAACATGAGCCAAAGTTGACAAACAACAATTCCCTCTACGCCGCCTCCGTCAGCAGAAAAGAGAGGGCAAAAATAGCACCAGCAGTAACAGCAGCAACGTCACCAGCATAGGCAGTAGCAACACCGGCTGCAGCACCAATACCACCTCCACCATCACTACCAGCAACACCATCGGCGACAGCACCAGTAGAAGCAGCACCAAAAACAGTAGCAGTAGCAGCAGTAGCAACATAAAGTAATAGCAGTATCCACTTCCTTCTTCACACGAGGATACCCCCTCGTCGCCCAGCAATGCTCAGCCCAGTTAATTTCTCTTGGGGGAAATTAGATGTGGATTAGACCACGACACGTACGGATGTGGAGCCCTGAGGGATCTTGTGTGGAAAGCAGTAATGAGAGATGTGGCGCCGGACGTTGATTTCGACCTTAACTCTCCTTTTCTTAGAGCAATAAATTCTGGAGCATGGGATCGGCTCGCTTGCTCTGAGTGTACTCCCTAGTTGTGGTTGCAGGGGTCGAGTCATAGCTCCTGGCTATATGTGTGTGTGTGTGTGTGTGTGAGAGAGAGAGAGAGAGAGAGAGAGAGAGAGAGAGAGAGAGAGAGAGAGAGAGAGAGAGAGAGAAAGACAGAAAGAGAAAAAAATGTTTGCCTTTGATTTCAAAGAAAGGCCTTTAGTAGACAAACATCTCACGGTTATAAATCGCAAATCTCACTTCGTCACCGGTCCAGGGATCTGATAAAACTAGATGACTAATATCCACCAATCTTTACTAAACACAAGCATCTTTTACAATTATATCCTCAGTATGCATGAAGAACAATAGTCGCATTACAGAACATATTTCAAGAAATTCCAAATTACAAGTTTATCAACCAGTGCAACAAATGTAAGTTAATCAGCCGACAAACTACGACTATTCTAAATTCAGCACCGGACTAATCGTGTATAAGACGCATCACACAAGCCGTTTAAGACCCACTCAAGTACCAAGGTGTGCAACTCACTACAACACGACCCCAAGTCAACAGAACTCTCTGTATTGTGTGATCCGAGTCTTTGACTCGGATCATACAATACAGAGTGTAGACACCAACAAGGAAGAGATGAAATCAATTTAACCATCGCATTGGCACAGTCTACAAACCTGGGAAAATACTAAATCAACTCACTACTAAGTTTGCAGAAGCAAATCTCTTCATGAGTCCACACCAGACAACCTCTGATAAACTAAATCCACACGAGCCAATGAGTGTGTGTGTGAGTGTGTGTGTGAGTGTGAGTGTGTGTGTGTGTGTGTGTGTGTGTGTGTGTGTGTGCGTAGATAATCTGAACAAACAACACAATAGCGACTCATATTCCCAGAAGCAAAGTCAACACAGTGTAGTTAAAATATCAGTGACCACAAATGGACAGTATTGCCAAAATATAAATCAACGCACATGACAGTGTATATATCACCAAACCTAACACGATGGACAGACATAAAACAGTACTCAGAAACTCAGGTCCTAAAACTGACAGGGTTAGATCTTTGTGTTATAACCCATTTGTGTGGCTCACGTCCTTGCCTAACCGGCACCAAAATGCCAACTTACCTTTGAGGGAGTGTATGTGGGTGAAGAAACATGGATGGGGTTGGAAAGCTACTCGTTATGTAAATGATTTGATTAAGTCAATAAAAACATCTTCCTCCTGCTCAATGGTAAGTGATACAGTAAATGATGTCGATTATTGCAACAATGATACGTATCCTATGTTACAAAAAATAGTCCCTCACATTAAACATTATTGTGCAAATTTATGTAACTTATATTTATAAGCTTATAGTACACCTACAAATCTCTTAATTTTCCATGAACAATCGCAGCGAATATCCCGTTGTCCACTGCCACCACCAGGACACCAACCATCCCCACCCTACCACCATCGACACCACCAAGACAACCACCATCCCCACCCTACCACCATCACCAATATTATCCTCCAATATTCACAGTGGGACGAAAAAAGCTAAACTTTCCCTTGCATTTAGGTGAGCGTAAGGCTGTAGACTTGAGGTGGGTTGGTCTGGTATACAAAGTACTGGTGTAAGGGGCAGTGTTGGAGTGCTGTGTCCCTGGCCACCGCTCCAACAACTACACACCTCCGATACAATTTCCTAACAATGAGCCTCAGGGTGATTGGGAAAAAGTGAGGAGAAAATGTAAGGCGAAAAGGGAGAAAGAGAAGAGGGAGAAACTCAGCTGGGAGACGACAAGTGTCTGGAATAGTGTCCTGCCTGACTGCTTGAGAAGTGGGTCGCAATCCTTACTTGCTAAGATCCGATTATATTATATTCATTTTCTGCTCTATAACAATTCATAACATAATGAAATGCAATAAAAATGGGAAGAACACGTAACTCGGGAATTAATAGCGGGTTAGGTGAAATATGAACAATGTATTTTGTCATACTGATTTTCATATTGTATCAATCAAGCCTAAGGCAATACTGGGAAGTAATTCAGTGCTGACGAAGGTCATTGTAATCAAAGAATCGGAACTAGCCTTCCCTCCTTAGATTAAATCTGATTACCTCGTGTTTCCCACCAGCTGTATTACCTCTACGGGTTTCGCGCCTCCCTATAATTAACAATGAAATAATAATAATGATAATAAATTCTTAATGTTATAAACACATATACTAGCGCGTCGCACGACGTACCAAGACTAGTAGGTAATTATCTGCTAGTCTTGGTACGTCGTGCGACTCGCTAGTATTTATGCTTATAGCATTTAGATAATAGGTAATAAAAAGCTCTTTAAATTACGTCTTTGATAATGATATTAGGTGAGATGGAAAAAAAACGAAAAAAATGTTTCTTGACCTAATTATTTGTTAACACAGTTTTAAGAACAGAAATTATTTCGAATCTATTTTTTTTGTTTATGAAAACTATTTTAGTTTTCCTGAACCTCACTTGCTATATTCGGTGTTAGACGGATTTTGTGTTATGTTCTTTTTGTAGTTAATACAGCAACGTTGTGCATTAGAGGTTTTCCCTGTATATTTCGTCTGTTAGTTAATGGTTGGATAATAGGGTTTAAAGCATATAGCTGCATGCCACCTGTTCACCACCAGTAGCGAATAATTTAATCCCTACATTATGGATTAAAGTAAACTCTCAGTGTAAATACACTGAGATCATCAGCTTTGAATTTCAGTTAATAGAGCTCTAATAATAAAGCTGAATTTCAAAGGTAAGGATCCATCCCCTTTAGTATTACAATGGCCTTCCTCCACATTTCTGTCTTAAATGACACATTACTGAGACTAGCTAATCGTTTACGTTTCTCTATACATTCCTCATGAACCCTTGAAAAAAATCAACGTAGATAACGTGAAGACGTGAGAGGTTCTATTGTTGGAGAGCTCTGACATTTATGACTTATTTCTGTATTTGTGTTGTCCACAGGTCATCAGTAATTGTTAATATCTGCGATTACATTTCTAATCTTCCTGCGTGAAGGCAGACAGAAAATAGGTGTTGAAAATGGACCACTTTTCATAGTGGCAAATTGTTCTGAGTTATAACATGCCCAAGCACTACGCGATTTACTACGGTACGTCACCTGATCTTTCCTCACACACTGTGTCTAGACATTCCCACAACACATTTCCCTCTAACCTGTTGTCAGGGAGGAAACTATGACAGCTCTAATTAAATACGAAACAATATGGTTTTGGTGAATGGTTCCAGCCACAGTATTGTGGGTTTTTTTTAGCAATTATTCGCATGAGGTAACTATAGCAACCAGTGCAAAACCACGTGAAGGGAAGCGGAGACTGATGTATTGTACTTAACCACGCTGGAATGTTACAGAAGAAGGAAAGTACATAGCTAGGCAGTGAAGCCAACTGTTGGTGTCCTCACGGTCACCAGGTCGATCTTCAGCAGCTCTGTTTCTCCTTTTAA